>JAJLXG010000062.1:0-29572 GCA_030571235.1 Wickerhamomyces sp. yHMH26
AAAAAAAAAAAAAAAATTTTAATAAATACAGTTAAGGAAAAAAAATTTTGAAGATTTGGAGCTGCTAGACTTCAAGTGTATGGATTCGAAAGAATTAGATCATACGCCCAAAGCTATTTAAAAACCAAAGAACCTGAAATATCATACTATCAGTCAATGAAATTTTGAAGATATTAGAGAACACAGCAGGGTGTGACAACCAGCTGCAATCAACCTGAGATAGGAACATAGGAGTGAACTGGTAAATCCAGTCCTGAGTATTACTCGGTGTAAAATCTTGGTTTCTAGTAAGCCAGTACTTTTGGTGTTTCCAGAGACAGTGTTTTAAGAAGAATTTTTTCCATTAAAATAGTTCAAAGAGATTAAATATGGAAGGAGAAGGAGACAAAGAAGAACGAGATGGAGGAGAATCAGATGCTGTACTCTACAATGAGACAAGGAGCTGAAAGTATATAGATTAGATCGTTTAATGAGTTGTTGAAGAGAAAATAAAAAAATGGACTCTAGCGATCATATGAAGTTAAGTTAGTTGAATCCAAGTGGAATCAATTAGAAGGTGTGGCGAGCAGAAGAGGTGTTAAAGTGAGGAGGAGGTGTCATCTTCACCACTAAACATCGACAGCTAGAGAAATATCTAGGATTGAACCGTGTATTTTTTAGGAAACTTGCAATACAAAGTGGGAGGTTCATCAGCCTAGACTTACTTAAGTAGGAAGGTAAAAGGGAGCGTACAGTACTTCACATTAATCAAAAATCTCAAGTAATTATATGAGAGCGATTAGTGGATTGGTTCAAGGAAAAAAAAGTGACACAAAATCTGAGAGAAAAACTTTAACAAGATTGATAACTCTTTATCCATCAGACTAAAATAAGAGAGGTACATTTTAACAAGATTGATAACTCTTTATCAATCAAACTAAAATAAGGGGGTTTGGTAGACTTGTCAGATTGCCATTTGCGCCCACCGCGATCTCACCTCTTTCGAAAAAGCACATGAGTCGGGTAGAGATCATCGCTCCTTTTTAAAACAGACGAGACTGAAGTCAACATCGCACAAAAAAGGCAAAAACTTTGCTATAGATGACTAAACCGCAAAGGATTGTAGACAAGCTAAAAATAAAAGTTGGGTTCTCACTCTAGGGCACAAAGGTTTATATCTCATCAACCAAGTTGGATTCAGTGGCTCTTTAGAAGAGTCAAAGAGAGACGTTAACTATAGAAATGATCCTACTGTTGGAATGAGTGTTAGTAAATCTTAATCCAATGGTTTGCGTAAATCTAGGGTATAGCACATACTGAAGTACGTCGACAAAGAAAAGAAGAAAAAACTATACCAGAGAAAAAGGGAAATCGTTCGTGTATTTATACTTTTCAGATATTCTCGCGAACTCGCCGCATAGTGAAAATTTTCCAACGTCTCTTAGGGCTGTCAAGGGAATTTTTTAGTTAGGGCTTTATAGACACATTCACGTGATTTCTTCCACTCTGTGACTTCCTCTTTCCCATGGAATGTCCGGATGTAAAATTCACCAGACCGACTCTTTGAAAAACTCGCCAGATGAAGGCGGTAATTTCAATAATTCGCTAACATCATCCGAACATCACCATACAAATCGCATAGTGGGCAGCGAATTTTTATCAAAAGTGAAAAGCTAAATTGTTCAATACCAATCAAAACACAGTCCTTAATTAACGATAGAATCAAAGACACAATGGCTGAATCACACAGACGTATGTTCCACCAAATGGAGTTAATGAGATGTTCAATGAGAGATCAAAACAACAACCACTATAATGAGGCCAATGTATATAAAATATTGAAGATTGAAGATGTAAATTATATCAATGAAGGTGGACACAGGGGCTGCTAGACAAATGAAACCAGCTGGAAAAAGAATTATTATCAAAGTCGCTCGGTAACAGCCCTTCCTGATGCAGTTCTCTAAACAGCATTCCAGAGTTCTCCATACAGCATTCCAGATTCTTCACTTTTCCATTTGAAACGCAAACCCAAAAGAATGACCCACGAAACACACTGAGGTCTCTCCAAGACGTCTCTGACACTGCACACATCGCTTGAACCAAGATTACTAACACTTTTATCGCAGTATACGTTAAAGGTAAACACATCTCATACCAAAGATCTAAATCCGTTACCAACCCAAACGTCTCTTTGATTAAAATCGAAGGTGTTGCTACTCCACAAGATGCTAAATTTTACCTAGGTAAACGTATTGCCTACGTCTACAGGGCTTCTAAAGAAGTCAGAGGTTCCAAAATCAGAGTCATTTGGGGCAAAGTCACCAGAACTCATGGTAACTCTGGTGTTGTTAGAGCTAACTTCAAATCTAACTTGCCAGCTAAGACCTTCGGTGCTTCTGTCAGAATCTTCTTGTACCCATCCAACATCTAAGTTATGAAAACATACAGTATTGGGAAAAGGTGAGGAAAGAATTCAGGGGAAGTGTATATTAAAAGAGAAGATGTTTAAGAGTGGTTGTTTAATGAAATAATTTCATAGTTTTGTCATATTACCTTTTACCTTTTAGCTAACTCCATCACACGCAAATCAAACATTTCGGTCATTTGAAATATCTTATCATCGAATTTTATGGTTGGAAAGTCTTATGTAAATTGGTTCTTGTAGCACAATCACTATTGTAGTCTGCGACTGTGTTGAGTTCCGGAAACACCACGTGATTTTCCGAGGTACACCGTTCTCCTTTCCTCGTGGGAATTAATCTCCCCTAAACTTCCTCAGGTCGCACACACCCTCAACAAGCTGTTCAGAAATATCTTCAAATGATTCCATTCGAGGGTCTCTTGCCATTTGGCATTATGCTTACGGTATGAAATCTGTTTCTTTTCTTTCAATTCCACCCCTAAATAGCCCCCCTATCGCTAACTGATACAAACAGTGTTTGACCATTGGAGGAACAACCATAGGTTACTCTAAATTTTACCAGAATGACTATCATAGAGTCCGTTACAATTTGGATAGGTTTGACAAGCAGATGATGGAAAGAGATGTTCGCTTGACTGGAAAATTCAGAGCACAATCCGATGATCCTGAGGCTCCTCAGACATTCAA
This sequence comes from Wickerhamomyces sp. yHMH26, assembly GCA_030571235.1. NCBI lineage: Eukaryota > Fungi > Ascomycota > Saccharomycetes > Phaffomycetales > Wickerhamomycetaceae > Wickerhamomyces > Wickerhamomyces sp. yHMH26. Next base: position 3,092 of record JAJLXG010000062.1, read on the forward strand.
GACAAACGGCATTTGGAGAGCTCAGAAAGGAAGTTGGTGGGTGAACGATTGAGCTAGCAACCATTCAAGAGCTCTGTTCTCCTCCAAAAGCCTCATTGATGCTTATTTATACTATTTATTCATACTATTTATTCATACTCTTTATCGATACATCAAATCACCTATGTATTTATTTATTTATTAGATACTGTCTATCTACAGCAAAACCGTAGCAAGGAGAGTTTCGCTCTATTCACTACTGGAGCACATGGCACTACAAATAGAATTGGTCCAATATTAGTCCTTTCATTAAAATACAACTGCGACAAAAGCCTATTCAACAACATGCGCATCGTCTCTTCTCTTGTTGATCTCACTCAAAAATGGCAAACCACCACTGATAGCTGGTGCTGGTGCTGGTGCTGATGGTGCTGAGGCTTGTGGTAATGTAGGTGGTGGTACAGAAGATTGCGGTAATGGAGGTGGGGCTGGTGAACCAAATGATGGCAATGATGATGCTGCTGGTGCTGATGACTGCGGCAACGGTGGTGCTGGTGGTGCTGATGACTGCGGCAATGGTGGTGCTGGTGGTGCTGATGACTCCGGCAATGGTGGAGCTGGTGGTGCTGATGACTCCGGCAACGGTGGAGCTGGTGGCACAGTAGACGGAACATCAAATGCTGGGACCGGTGGTGGTACAGGTGGTGCAAGAGAGTGCGCTTCAATAGATGGCACTGGAGGTGGAAGAGGAATTGGCGATTGAGATGCATAGGATGAAAATGCTTCTAGACCTGGAGATTGTTCGTTTGGTGTGGCAAATTGGTCGTCAGAATCACTTTCAATTTCTCTGTCAAATGAAGGCGCTAATAATTGTGGTAACGGAGGTGGAGGTGGGATCGAAGCAGGTTCTTTTAGTTGGTCTGAGAAGTATGAAGCGCTTTCATTTGTGGAAAACGCAGGTGCTTCAACTTCTGGGGCACTAGCAAACTCTTGTGGCACAGGTGGTGCAGCTAGGATTGGTTCTCCTGATTGTTGCTGGCCAAATGAAGGGATTGGTGGAGCGACTGGAACAACTGGGGTAGAAGAATCTATTGGCACCGAAGGGATTGGTGGTACAACTGGTCCAGCTTGTGGAACCTGTGGAACAGGAGCGACAACAACTGATGAATCAACGTTTTTCACAGTTGGGTTACTATTGGATGACAATGTTGGAAGTGGAGCAGCGATTGGAACAGGTTTTTGTTTCTCTTCTTTCACGGTTAGAACTTGATTACTTGAGCTTGGTCTTGCTGGACCCATACCACTGAACAATAAACCAGCTAAATGTTTAGCACCTTGTCTGTTTGGAACGTCTTCATCATCATCTGATTTATCACCTTCTGAGCTCCATCCATCATCGTCATCTTCGTCAAGTCCACGTTGAGCTTTCCTTTGGGCCTCGATCTTCTTGGAATCAAACCCATTCGTAGAGTTAGAACTTGAAGTCTTCTGAAAGAACCGTGGCTTTCCAAATGGATTGTTTGTAGCAGCAGAAGCAGATGGTGTTGGAACAGTGGTGGATGGTATAGCAGCAACAACCGGTGGGACTTGGTTTTTAGCGAATGGGTTCGAATCATGGTAACCTTCAGTGGTAGTAGTTACAGATTCAGAGGCAACAGCCTGTGGTTTGGAAGCGGCTTTAGCCACAGTTGCAGTAAAAGGCTTTGGCGCTTGAAGTGAAGCAGCTCCCTCTTCATCGTCGCTCTTCTCCGCATCTTCCAGTTGCTTACGAAGTTCGGCCAATCTAGCTTCTTTATCGGCTTTCTTCTTTTTCTTCAAATCTTCAAGTTGTCTTTCCAGGTTTTTTTCTTCTTCATCCTCATCTTCATCGTCAGATTCTTCAGGCTTAGAATGGATTGTAGTAGATCTCTTCACTGGTGGTGGTGGTGGTGGTGCTTTTACAACAGCAGGGGGTTGAGAAGCTAGAGCCTTTTGCTGTTCCCCTGGAGGTACAGCAGCAGGATCTGGTTGGACAGGTAAGGTGAAGGCTGCAGAAGTAGTAGCGACAGCTGCTGGTTGTGGAGAGAGAGATGAAGGGGTTTCAGCAACAGCTTCGTTTCTCTTTCTTGAAAATCCAAACTTGGCCAATCTTTCAGTCATTCTCTTCTTAGCTTGCTCTTTCAAGTAGGCAGCTCTATCCTCTGGTGCTTTGAAGTCTGGTGTTAAAGGCTTGGTAGTATGATTCACAGGTGGTGGAGCACTTTTTGGAGCAGCTGGTTGTGGGGAAGGCGCAGGAAGTTTTGGCTGTGATATAGAGTTAACAGGTGGAGTACCAGCAACAGGGTTGGAAGATGGAGATATACCTGTTCTTAACTCCCTCACAAATTCACTAACCTCTGGTTCAACATCAAGACCCAATTCAAATTTTCTGTAATTCGAAGCATCACCATCTTTGTTTAACGACGACTGAGCACCTTCAGCCAAGTCTTTGATAGATTTTTCAATGTCAAGAACAATGTCCTGATTATCTTTACTCAAAGATCTGATCCTTGAAATCTCTTGATCAAACTTTCTTTGCTGTTCTTCATAATCAGCCGTTGGATCATCAACTTGTTTACCAGTCAGAGCAGCCATCTTTTGAGCCAATGCAGCTTTACTTTTAGCTTTTCTGACATCAGCATCAGTAACTTGACCATCTGGACCTGTTCCTGTGATTGAGGAAGGATTTCTGATCTTAAAGAGTTCGATATGACTAGCTGCAATATCGCTATCAATTCTCAAAATCTCACGAATCAACTCAGGAACTCTCGACGTCAATGTATTCAATTTGTTCCTCAATTGTATCTTGTCATTTGAACCAGAAACTACTGGTAACGATCTGATTTGGTTCTTCAGGTTTTCAATAGTTCTCAAATCCTCAGTGTTGTTCTGAGCTTTGGTGGACGCAATAGACGATAACCTCTGGTTTTCAGAAGTGAGGAACTCAAGGTGTGACTGTTTCGATTCCAGTTGAGCCTTCAGTAATTCCAAGTCTGAGTGTGTTTCAACAGCAGCGGCCTGTCTGTTTTTGATATCATCGTCATTGTTCTTGAATGATGATCCGAATCCATTTATTTTTGCCGATGGTGTTAATTTAAGTTGATTCTTAACAGCCTTAATAATTTTGATGCTATCAGGAAGCAAGGAGTCAGGTAAACGATTTGGCAACTCATGACCATTTAGCTTCTTATAAATAAGCCACATACCTAATGAGAAGGCCTCTTTGTCCAATTGCGTTGTGTTCTCAGTCGTGATCAAATTCCAAACTTTCTCTAAGTCACCACGATTCAAGCCTGACTTCCTGTAAATTTCAGCTGAGGTTTGAGCATTCAGAGCACCAGTTCTCTGAGTATCATAAGTATCAAATATCTTTCCGTATAGCTGCTTCTCTTCAGGCTTAATAAACTCTTGATTGTTATTGTTGTTCTGATATTGGTTGATGTTTTGAAATCCGGTTTTTTGCGGCTGTAGCAAATTAGTTTGAAACAATGAATTGTTACCGACACCGGTCTTTTGGGCGACCAACAAGGCAGGTGGATTGTAGTTTGGTTGGATGGCTGCTGGTGGCAAAAATGAATTGGTGGTGGCACGAATATTTCCGAAACCAATTGATGGAGGAGGACCTTGATATCCAGTAGCTTGTGATTGCAAAGGTTGGAACCCTGTAACTTGTGATTGCAAAGACTGAAATCCTGTAGCTTGGGATTTTAAAGGTTGCAATCCGGACACTTGTGGTTCAAATCCTGTTCTCTGTGGTTGCAATGGTTGATACCCCGTAGCTTGAGCTTGTAATGGTTGGTACCCAGTAGCTTGAGCTTGTAATGGTTGGTACCCAGTAGCCTGAGCTTGAAGTGGTTGGTATCCAGTAGCTTGAGCTTGAAGTTGTTGGTACCCAGTGGCTTGTCCAATCAAAGGTTGAGGAACTTGTTGTTGCTGTTGGCCAAAAGACAACCCACCAAGCTGATTGATTGAGGATTGATTGGAGGACAAATTATCGAATGGTGTATGTCTCTTTGGTTCGTTGTCGGGAACACTGAAATTAATCGCGTCCAAGAACCCTTCAACCTCTTTCTTTACAGAAGGTTCCAAAACCTGTGGAATGGGTCTACCACTCAAGGCGATGTTCACCAAATGTAAAGACAGGGCAAATTCCGGAAACAACAAAGATCCACTCTTGTTCAGGTCTGACAATTCCCATATCTGACCCAATTGATGTGGTTGCAAGTTTGATCTGAGCAAGATGTCTCTGGCAGCATCGGCGCTGATGGCGTTCGAACCATTCGAGACGGTACTTCTGAACAACGTTTCATATTTCAACTGATCTGGGGCAGAGATAAAGGAGAGTCTAATGTTTGGAATCTTGAGCTCACTTTCCTGCTCGATTCTGGACGCAGCTAATGGCTGGGATTGCAATGGCTGCTGATAGCCAGTCTGCTGAGGTTGAACGTACTGCTGGGTAACGTATCCGGTCTGTTGAGGTTGAATGTAACCGGTAGGCTGTGGGTATAACTGCTGCTGCTGTTGTTGTTGAGGCTGTTGTTGGGGCTGTTGATAGCTCTGCTGGAACTGCTGCTGCCCGTACTGGGGCTGTCCATAGCTTGGCTGGCTGTAATTCGGATTGTACATTACGGAGCGAACTGTGCGAGGGTAGCGGCTTCAACTTTTCGATGAAGATTCTTCGTGATGATTCGGCAGATTTGTTGTTTTCGAAATTTCAAGGAATCTGTTTTGGGAGACATTTCCCGTTTTCGCGAAATTAATTGGCCATTTTGTGGGCGGTGCAGCGTAACCTGCGGCCAGTGCGATTTCTATGCACGTGATTAAATGTGTATTCTCATTCATTTACTAGTCCCGTAGACTCGATCATCCCTGTCACCTTCTACTAAAGTTATAATTGCCTCCATATGCTTTTCCCAATCCTGAGGAGTGTGTTTTTTGCTTTTATCGAACAACTCCAGATCCGGCTCCTTGTAGCTTCTCCCGATCCTGTCCCATAAGGTGGTGAATTGACCGTAGTTATAATTAAAGTATAGATTATATACGGTGTGATATGCAGCACCGTTTAATATAGGATCATTAGCCAAATATTGTCCATTGTGAATCATAACTGTCCAAAAGTTGACAAAGGTGAACAGCAACAGGTATGAGAAATTGTGTAGCATGAACAAGAATGGATAGACGTGATAAGGCAATGACTGGATATATCCGTCAACTGAGTGGAATGCATGTGATGCATATGACATAGTTACGAGCCATTTGTGATGCAGCTTGGGAAGTGCTCTGTAGACTTTTCGGCCAATGAAGATAGATGCAAAGATCAGTAAACAGGATAAAGCATGGGAATTGCAAAAAATAATATATCCAACCACCCTTCTTGACATCGCAATACAGTTCTGAACAATCACGTAACTCCCATAAAAACCAAGGGAATGTCAAAAGTACCATGACCGAAATTGCAAAGAAGGCTTGTTTCATTCCAACGACATCTGATTCTTTAAATATTTTGGATGATTGAATATGGCTTTGTCAAAGACAAATGTCTTAGTAAATTTGATCTTGGGAGCATAGAAGCACCAGTATACATAGACTTCCTGAACCAAACTGGTGATTCAACATAAACCTGATTACTTCCTCTGTATGAGTTGAAAAAGTTCCAAAATGAGAAAGGAGTAACGTTGATCGCATCGAAGTTGTTGCTAACACCATCACTAGAAACCACAAAGGTGAAGATTTATTCAACAAAATAGATTACCATTTGTCTGCGATGCCCGAGTTAAATGCGAGTCGGAAAGCATATGGATAGAGATGGTCAAGAATCACCGAATCAGCAAATTCAAGCACCAAATCCATGATCATAAATTTCTTTGTGGTCCAGTGATCATTGTGCATCAGTACAAATTAAAGGAGCGTCCTGTTTTCATTTTGTACGATTTGATCTGAGTGACAAGACTCGTTCAATTTGTGTTAATATTGATCTTCAAGATGTGGCCTGACTTTTGAAATGGCTTCACCACGGTTAATAACTCCGAAGAAGTCGATGAATGACATTTGGGAAAGATTGAAATTCTGTCAGAATCTCCATGCCAAGTTTCTCGATTAGATACCTCGCTGAGCTTTTGGTTTGTAAAAAAAGTATGTTGCATCAGGCTCCTTGATCAACCTGGGTAAGAAAAAGGCCATAAGCAACACAATCCCAAGATTAAACCTTCAGTCTGAGTCCTCGTAGATGACTCTTCGCTCTTGAAATACGGCCTCTGGAATACTTAGTAGAAGCTCCTCGCTAATAGCTATTCCTCTGGCTTCTAATTTCTTCGACAAAACTAGATGATTCTTATACAACTCAATCAAATAATCAGCACTTTTGTTTAGTATCTTGATTTCTGATCTTGCATCAGCTGCTGAGAGCTCCGGAACAATCTCGGTTAATTTGGCAAAAGCATCTCGAATTGCTTGTCTTCTTTTGTGTTCTGATTCAATGTGATGTTTCTTCTTTTGATCATCAGAAAGAGTTGATGTTCTCTTTCTTTTGGTGGGTTGTTTTGTAGACATGGCATGTGACGGTTATAATTCGTATTCCCAACACTATCAGACGAAGAGACTCTTCGAGAACAATAAGAATAAATTACTCTCAGTTTAGAGCTGATTAGCACAAAAGTTAGGTCAAAGAAAGCCAAAGAGACCCTTCAAAGGGCTGTTTTTCACATGTGAACTTTTATTGAAAAAAAAATCCGCGAAATCCACGGATATTGAGCCGATTAACTCCGAGAAAACCAAAGTTGAATATATAAAATGTTATACCAATAAGCCTCTAATCGTTGATATAAGTAGATTATTAAGTTCAGTGAAGGATAACGAGTAAACCTAAACTCTCAAAATCCTTGAACTCTTTAAACTGTTATTTGAATGTATTTGAAAATGCTAAACTAAGTAGTTTTCTTCATTTCAATCAAACTAAATTCAATAATATATTATTATAAATTTTGAAAATCCAAAATATACCCATTTTAGCTATTGATTTATTATTTATCTAGAAAAACCATAGGATGTTTCTCATTTAAGCTGATTTATACTGAAAAAAATCCATCTAATAGATAATTGAAATTCGCGCAACCAACCTTACTATACAATGTAGAAATTTGCGAAATTTCAAGAAAGACTTCGTGGCCAAGCTGGTTAAGGCGTCCGACTGTTAAAAAATAATAGTCATCGGAAGATCGGCAGTTCAATCCTGCCCGAGGTCGTATGAACTTTTTTTTCAAGTTTTTTGGCCATTACAATTAATTTTTGACACAAACACTAAAAAGTACAAGTTTGTACGTGTATTATTTCTTGAACGTGTTGCTCTATGTAGAGCGGGTTTTTGTAAATTGAATCCAAGCCAAGTTTTTGGGAGCGATTTGTACGGTATTTCTGGCCTAAATAAAAACAAAAATATAATTCCAAGATTTTGGCATTTTGTGGTCAATATAAATTATAACGAAGCTTGCAGATCACTAGGCGAAACAAAAAGGGCATGTGATTCTTTCCCAAAGACTCCAGATCAGTAGTCAACAGTTAAACCTTTCTGGAGCTGATGAGAATCTGTTAGTGTTGTGTAACTAGCTGATTCGAAGAAATCGGTGAGCTAGTTGCGAAAGTAAATACCTTGAACATAGCCGCTATTATCGATCAATAAGGCGACCGACATCGAGGTGGCCGAAACCACTTTCTTTAAGTACTATTTCTTAGTATCACTCCGTAATCCCTAGCGAACACAACCGCTATATCATCGTCGTCAGCACTGAGTTAGATTGAAGATCATGAAGTTCAGTTCTTGGAAAACTTGAGAGCCTCTGGGTTTGTGAGAAACTGGTATCACAAGGTCTACGAGATGTTTTTTACAAGTTTTTTGTGTTTGAATTTATTGATCACTGCATAAATATCACACTTTTCATGATAGTTCTTGACTTTTGGAGCCATCCTCACCAATTCTCTCTTCAAGGACTTTTAATGCAACCTGTCTTCTTCTCTCAGCGACGTTTCTTGAATCATGAACAGAATTGGAAGAATGACCTGCCAATCTTCTATTAGCGATCAAATTACCTTGTTCGATGTCGTTCTCATTGAACCCGGAAATCAAATGCAATTGAATAGCCAGCTCGTAGAACTGGTTGAAAACTGGTTCAAGAATCGGTTGAATCACACTTGGAAAGAAATGAACCAATTGGAAAGTCTCTGATGCATCTCCAGATAATTTTTGAACGCCAACAACATCGTTTGGTTGTGGAAGCACCGGATCAACGACATTTGTTTGATAGAATCTGAGATATATCCAAGAAACGAAGAATCCAGTCCATGATTGCAAGAATGGTGTGGAAGCCAATCTTATAACGCTCAGGGTAGTAAGCACCAACAACAGCAAAAATGGTAAGTGTTTGACACGGATGTTAACCACACCCTTACCTAGATTGATCGAATGTTCAGGGATTAACTGTTTGAAGACAACGACGAACGCAACGATTAATGAAATATTTCCGTCAATTGCAACGTTGAAGAAATCAACACCGGTACCAAGAATATTCCAAAAAATGAGACTCACAGAGACGATGAGGTTTGTAATTGATCCAACAATCACGATGAATTTCAACAACTCTTTAGAAGTCCAGCTTCTTTCGATGAATTTACCACTGAAGAGAAGTATAGTGAAAGTGACGATGTATTTCCAAATAGAGTATTCGATGAAAATCGCAGTGGTCACAGTCCATGGATGAATCAACGTGTGGTTAGGCACAAGTTGCAAATAAGGAACGACTATTTTGGAGAAATCGACATTTTTTTCGCCTTGATCGATTAATGCATTGTAAAATTTGTATCTGATGAATTGCAAGAATAGTGAAGTTGAGGTCAGTGTTATAAGGAGAAATCTTGTTGCTTGTGGAATGTTCAGGAGTCGCTTCAATTGGAATTTTGAGGAAACTGAATTATCCGACGACATTTTTCGAACTATTTTGTAGACGAAAACAGAAGCTGCAGCTATTAAGAGACCAATTTTGAAAAGTGTTCAAGTTGTTATTGTTGACATGCGTGGTGTTTTTTTTTTTTTTTTTTTTTTTTTTCAATTTACCTTCTATCCTTGTCTTTGGAGAACAAAAAAAAACCGCGTTGTGAGAAATTAAGAAGCTACGGGAGATCTCAGAAACAGAATTCCTTCATTTAGATATACCATAGCTAGGGAAACCTGCACCTCAAATCATCTGGAAGTAAGCAGTGCCTTCCTGACATCATGCCCTCAGTCTCTCCAGCGTCAGAAGTAGCAAATGGGTATCTTGAAAAAAAAAATCATTATATAAGACCAACAACCATAGATAAAAAACAACCCGAATAAAATTAATAGAGTTCCCAAAAATAAAAAAGCGCATAAATTTGTTTGTTTGCTTGTCTGTTTGTTTGTTTGTTTGTTTGATTCTTTGTAGAGATTAATGAATAAAAAGACATGACAAGCACGTTGGGCAAGTTGACGCAAAGCCCGCTCATCTTCTGTGTTTTCTGTGTGTGTGTATGCCTATAGTTATTTCCTTTCATTTCGTCATCTTTACAACTCAACAACACCTGGAATATCTTTCAATAGTTCCTCAAGTTCAATTTTACCAAATGTATTCTCACTGGAGTATAAGACATACAAGAAACCGTCTTCGTCCTTGTGTTCAGCGTATATCGAGCTAATAGATGCAGCTGTTGGTGGAAGAATGTCATTCACAAAGATAAAGATGGCCTTTTCCGGAGAAATGTTGATTCTTTTTCTGACAACGTAGACGAATTGACCAATGGTTAAATCATACGGAACAAGATACTTCTTCTTGTCAATTTCAGGCAAGTTGGACTTCTCAGCCTTCTCACAAATGATTGGGATTCTGTTTTTGAATTTGGAAAGGATTTTATCAGCCTCAACTTTTCTCTTTTCTATGTGATGAATTATTAATTAGGATGGTGTTTTGGAAATGTAAGGGTTAGAAGAGGAAGAATACGTACCAAAAGGGTGTTCGTTCTTGAATTGGAATCTCATGATGACAAGGATTTAAAATGTTAGGATAGAGCGATCTAGAAAGTGGCAAAACAGTTAGTAAAAGAATCGCGATTGATTTTTTTCCTTGTCTGTGTGTCTGAGGAGCTCTGGATAAGGATAACAGCAACTTTTGAACGTGTCAAAGCACGTGAAATCGTGAAAGGCCTGTCAATAGCACAAGTTCCAGGAGCTTCAGCACACACAGAGTAAAGATTTTGAAAAAGGGCAACGCACAGGTTGTAAAATTTATGGAATCTGGTCCGTGGTTTCTTTTCAAAAATAATTGTGATGTTTTGTTTCAAAAGCTGGTGGCGTTGTTTTGGTTTTTGTTTGTGGTTATTTTACAAAATTTTGATAAGGGAGGCGGGTTCTCCCCCCAAAAAATTTTAGAATTCGCGAATCCGTTTTTGAGTCAGTTTTTGGTTCGGGCAGCAATCAAATCTTTGTGACAAACCATTCGCGAGATGTTCGCGAAAAGAATAAGTGTCGCATTGCTACACTGATCAAGATAACTTATCTAACCTTCCTCAAATGACTATGAAAAGTGGTCAGGTTGTTGTCAGTATCGTTTATAAAGTCCGGAAGTTTTAAATGAGATACCTATTGGATTGAGGTTGATTGGATGAAGATATAATGAAAAAATCCTGTTTGAAAGCTGGTCAGATTGTTCATGAAATGATCTCGACTTGGTTTATAGATGAAATTCAATTAGGTTACTAATCTTCGTAGGATTCAACTGCCCTGGTTTGATCGTATTACCTCAACTGCCATTGTTAGGCGTGGATTTAGCTTGATAATTGAAGATTGAACCTGCATCATCATCATGTCAAACATTGACTGTGATTTTGCTATTGTTTCATGGTTACTTGTTTATTATTGGTCACTCGTGAGCCTACATATTTCTTACATTCCGACCCGCGTGTCTTATGAAAGAATGCTGAATAAGATTTGTGGAAGCACCAAAATGTCTACGTCACAGTAAAAAAATATGATATAATCTAAACAAAAACAAGTACACAAACTCCAAATTATAACAACAATCTGAGGTGTTCTCTTTAAACAAGTGAAGGAGAAAGTTCATCAATTTGATCATTCTTCAAATGTTTTCTATAATTGAAATTCAACTCAAACAAGTTCAAAATTTTATCACTTAAACTCTTCGTACTGAACAATAATCCACCCCAATACAATTTTGAGGAATCTGTACCTTCGTAGATTCTGAAAGTGTTTTTTCCAGCAGCTTCGATTTGATCAAGCACTCTTTTAGCAAACACTTCAGGACTCATTGCAGAATCCAGAGATCCCCGTATCTTCTCCCCTCTTTTGGAGAACACTCTTGTATACTCTTCAAAATTGAACACAGAGGTCTTTGGAACACTTTGCACACCAGAGTCAAAAATTCCAGTGTTGATATACCCACCGACGACATTGTGAACCTTAACGCCATAGTTCTTCAACTCAGTGTGTAAGACGTTGGCATATTGATCCAAAGCCGCTTTGGAAGAAGTGTATAATGCATTTGAGTGAAGAGGTAGATTTTTCGTGACAGAGCCACTGAAGATGATGGAACCTTTTGCGTTGATTACCAATCTGACGAATTCTCTCACGAGATTGATGTTTGCAACAACATTGATATCGTAAATTTGTTTGTAATCCTGTTCAGTGATATCTGAAGCGTGAGTGACTTTAACAATACCAGCGTTTCCGTAAAGATAATCCAACTTCCCATTGTTCTCCTGTTGCACCCTCTGCCTGATCTTGATGATATCTTCGATTGAAGTTACATCCACAATTTGAGTGTTGATCCCTTTTGATTGGAATAGGGTTAAAGTCTCCTGTGAGAAAATTCTATCTGTAGCGTAAACTTTGACGTTTCTAGAGGTGAATTCCAAAGACAGGGCCTTCCCAATTCCCGAGTTTGCACCTGTGATGAGTGCTACTTTAGCCATGATGAGTGGAGACAAACAAGATCTTTCTCAATGTGTATCGGGTTTGGAAGTCAGAGCTGAAGTTGCTTTTGAAAATAGGTGACGGTTGTGGGTTTTTAAAATAATTGAAATTAGTGGACTTGTTTTAATTCCTTGTACGTTTTACCGAGGATATGCTGAGCTCATGTACTTTGTGCGTCCAACAAGAGTTCTTCGTTGAGCCCAAAGTGCAGATCTCCTTTACAGCGACGTCCACGCTCCTATTGAGGTAGAGGAAAACACGCACTATTGAGCAACTAAACACAACTTCTCCGAACTCCACTCGTACAGCAGCCTTTCTGTGTTCCTGGCCATTTGTCTCCCGTCACCAATCTCAACGGCTTTGTTCCACGTTCTCCAGATTGGGATGGCCCGGGGAGTTCTGAGCCTCGGTGAGCGCTCAAAGAACTGCCGATACCCGAGAGTGTCCCTAAATGGAAGTTTATCTACTTTGGGAAATATCATTAAATGCATCAAAAATTGAATATCATTACAAACTCCACAAACACCCACAACAAACTAGCACACCGTTCTGTACAGCTTACACCACCATGGCTTCGTCTTGAAAAGCGCAGCCTCCTCTCTCTTCTCTTGCAAAAACATTTCCGTGTCAGCATATCTTCTACCGGTATCTATATCAACTTCACTAGCAGGGATCCACCATCTTTTGAACAAGGTTTTAGTGTAGATCTTGTAAGCTAAAAAGGAAACCAATAAAATTGGCAAAGTCAGGCAACTTTGGAAGAAAGATTGAGCGTTAGCACCGCTTTCACCGATTGGCCATAGGGAGATCCATACTTCGGCAATTAAAACCAAAATTAACATGACAGTACCAAAGATCGAACCATAGATTCCAGCTTGTGCTTTGAATGGCAGAACTTCCAATGATTGACCTTGAGAATAGAACGCACATCTCATTCTGATGTGTGCTATGCAGATACCTAACCAACAAACAATAGAGGAGATGGCACATAACGAGAACAACCACGTAAACACAACCTCTTGTTTAGCAGAAGCAACAAGGAAACCCAAAAGACCAGAGACTGCAGGACAAATCATAGCAGTCAATGGACGGCCTTGGTTATCAATGTAAGCAAAGAATTTAGGCAATTGACCAGAAGCACCTAAAGCTTGTATAACTTTCGTAGATGCAAAGATGGAGGAAGAACCAACTGAAGTCACGGCAACCAAGATAACAGCATTCATAAAATGGGAAACTTTCACACCGAATTGTCCAGTGTTGGCTAAGGCAATGACAAATGGAGAAGCAGTGATATCTTGAGAGGTTGCACCACCAATTAACCTTGGATCATTATATGGAACGAGACAACCAATAACAACAAAAGTTGTAACGTAAAACAATGAAACTCTCCATAAAACTTGCTTTGTAGCTTTAGCAATTGACTTATCATCAGTTTCAGATGAAATGATGGCCAATTCACAGCCACCAAATGAGAAAGCAGCAGTTACTAAGGTTGAACAGATGGATTTGAAAACAGGCTGAACAAACGAACCTGGGTTATGCCAATATTTAGAACCCAGATAACCAGTTGAATCTGGACCACCACCACAAATCAAAACGATCCCAATGACAACAAAGATGAAAACAGCACAAACTTTGATAATACTCAATATGAATTCAGATTCACCATAAGCTCTAGTACCCAATAAGTTCAAACACATCATGAAGACGTAGAATACAGCTACCCAAACACATGGATTGATCTCAGAATTCCAATATTGGATAGTCATCGAAACACCAATCAATTCAGATGGGAACGTCAACATCCAAGACAATGCATAATTGGTAGACACGGTGAACCCCATTGAATCATCCAGAAATCTTGACATATGACCTGCAAAAGAACCAGAAATTGGAACAAAAGCTTGCATCTCAGCACCTGCTTGAATCACACAGAAAGTACACAGACCAATCAAAATGAACCCAATTAAAGCAGCTCCCGGACCCATAGCCAAAGAAAGACCCGAACCTATAAACAAGCCAGAACCGATGGATGAGGCAATTGCAATCATCTGAAGATGTCTTGATTTAAGAGCACCTTTGTTGACGGGCTGGAGAGACATGATGTAATTAGTACGTTGGTACTCATTCATCGAGCCCAAGTCGACATCATCGGGAATTGGAACTTCTCTTTGTTTGAATGAGTGTACAAATCTCTGCTTCAGAGTCTTTGGAGATGATTCGTCATCTTGTATGGATTGTTGGGATTGGGTGTATGATTCTCCTTTCTCTAAGGAAGACATAAGGATGGGTTTGTGATTAAGTTTTGATACGACGATGGGAGGAAAAGCGCATCTCTCTGAAGCTTTCTTTTAGGGGAACATTCTTTCCATTTTATAAGCATTGAGAAGAAGCCTGGAAAATTTTCACTGACACATACATAGAAGGCATTTCTTCTCATTTTTGATGCCCTTTTTTTTTCGAGTGCCGCTGATACCCGCCTGGAGCGAAAAGGGCTCTAGGCAGCAAGGTCGCAGGGAGGAGACCAGGTAGCTCCCCCATCCCACCCTTCCGTTGAACTTAGCCAGCCCACGGAAACACGGTCTTGTACGAGGATGAGCTGCCGAATAGAACTCCTGATTTGTTCAAAGAGCGCTTTGAAGAGAACTCATGACATAAAAGTGTTCTGAGTTGAGCAGTTACGAGGTATACAGCGAGAAGAATTGGATCATATTGGTTGAATGGAGTTGTTCTGATAGTCTTCTGATAACCGATAGGAAAGATCTCTCTCCAATGGTTCTTTGACCTTTAAGTGACAAAAGTAGCGAGGGCACCATCTCTCTTTTCTTTTTCACTCTTGATGCCTTGCACGGTTAAGCATAAAATGCCCATAGAAAAAAGAAGAGTACCGCTTGTGGTTATGAGCCATGGTGGAGGAAATATGGGATTGATGCTCTACTAGATGCACTAATTGACAACTCAAGCACTGGTGACGCTTATCATATCGGTGAGAAAGCTTCTTATGGTATGGTATGAAAGGATCACCAAGAACCATCATCTGAGTTCTCCTGTAGCTCCTCGTATGTCGAGCTTTAGAAGCTACAGTAGTCATTTGATCTTGGTGACACAAAGCCAAATTATCATAAGTAGATCACAGAAACATCAACTTGTGTGTTTGTGGCAATGGACACAAGACAAATACTGTTTCAACATAAAACGAAACAAGAGTCCCACATTTCTGAAAAGAAACCAACTCATCCTACCCTTCCAACTGAGTCAAACTAGAAGCATCACCATCGATAATCTAACCAAACGAGCCTATCGGTTACTATTCTGTTCCTACAATGAGATTTGATGAGCTTCTGCTACAATTCTGAGACCTGATCCACTCCAGTTTACTGGTTTTGTGGTCGATCCTGAGGCTAACAAGACGATGATGATAGTGATTTGGGCAAGTAATGAGATATTTGGTGCTTCACTATGAGGTGCTATTGTGAACGCCTTATTTTGCTCGTTTGGTGTGTTTTGATGTGCTTCGATCTGTTTCAGAGATGATGATTTTGGAGGGTGGTGGACGCTTTGGTTGATGAAAGACAATGTGCCATGATGGGGACTGGTGGTGCTAGACTGAAGACCTACTGAAGAGGCCATGAGAAGTGATATAAAATCTGAGTCTGACCGACTCTGGTGGAAGCTACTGACTGATGCTGTGGACAAATTTGAATTTGTGAGTTTTGAGTCTTAAGAAATGGCTCGCCTTGTGAGTTAATGTGTGTGATGAAGTGTCTTTGAGAAAGTTTTTGGAACACCAGACAGTCATCTACCCCACGATACGATGACATTTCGTAGCCTTACGAAACTAGTCCTTTTCTGGTTTCTACGTGTGACCCATTTCAGTCTATTACTGATTTTGAGATTTTCGTTTCGATTTCTGCTGAGATCGTTTGACTTCGTGATTGCTGTTTGAGAACATGAGGTATTGATCTTCTACTGAAATCGTTGGGAATTTGCGATCGCTGTTTGAGAAGCTGAGGCTCTATGTTTCTCAAGCTTTGAAGCTCTGTTGTGGGGGGGGGGTATTCTGTGATCGTTGGTGACTACGCTATTTTTTGGTTAACCATCCAAGTGACTTGATCTTTCATTGGGCTTGGAATGACTACCATCATTGCTGGTGACAAGGTATGCACTAACTTTGTGGTTGACGTTGGTAAGCGATGCGCTAGACTTCTATTATAACGCCCCAGAGGTGCCTCAATCTTTAGTCAACCTCAGCATGACTGGAACGAATAACTGACTCTTTGTTTTGCGCGCCTCTGGAATCGTTCCGAGATCGTGGTTGCACAGAGTGCAGCTGGATTCTGTATCAGGACGTTGTATGTATGGAGAACCATTGATGAGTGTGCTCCGCTCGCGAACTCACATTTACTGATCACCTCTAGCAATAGTCATTTAATCCTAGGCGCTCTTTGGCTGACATCTCATTGCAATACAACAGAAACTGCAGCATGTCGCTGTTGCCACCCTTGATTCTGCTTTAATTGAACCGTATCGAATCCAGGTAACCCATTGATGTAACCCATGCGTGCGCATTCAACATATATAATTTAGAGACCACCGCTGCTGTCCTTGTTGGAGTCTTTTGTTGTTCATTTAACACCTTTCTCCTTCCCCATCAGCAGATCAACTGAGGCACCGTTATTTCTAGAAGGAAGTCAGACATTATTGACTGGGATACAGACATTGGGAGAATAGCTTATATGGAATGAGATGCCAGCTTCTTATTTGGGTTTAGGTGTGTAGGTGTTTAGATGTTCTCTTCGCAGTGGTAAAAAAGAGCTTTTTTTTTTCTGTTTCCCAATCAGTGAACGGCCGGCCAAGGATCACAGCTGTAGATTGTATTAGGAGCTTGAGCTTGAGCTACAGAAGCTTCGAAAGATTTCACTCGTCATCATTATTTGAACACAACAATAAGGCTGAACTGGGACGAAGCTGCTCGAATTTCCAGATGATCCAGCAGAGGTTCAATGAATCTATCAACAAGATCTTCAGCAGTGGGCAGCTGCCTAAGAATGTTGCAATAGCTCTGTCTGGTGGTGTTGATTCCATATGTCTCACACACCTGTTGCACAGATACGTCAAGCAGAGGAATCTGAAGACAAATATTTTTCCCATAACCATCAATCACCAACTACGACCTGCGAGTTCGCTAGAGATCCCCATAATATCCAAAGAACTCCAAAAGATTGGTTTGGATCAGAACTACTTGACAAGCTCAGTCAATATACGACATGGCACTTCATTTGAGGAAGAGGCCAGGTTCCAGAGATATAAAGCACTTACAGAACTATGCCAGACTCATAACACAACGCATATTTTTATTGCACATCATCAAGACGACCAACTGGAGACCTTCATTCTTAGGCTGTTTGCCAACAGCGGCGTGCTGGGCCTTGGGGGAATGCAACCGGTGTCGAAAAGTTTTGTTAATGTTGATCCACAGAAGTTGGTCTTGGTGAGGCCGATGCTGGATATCCGCAAATATGAGATACTGAGATATTGTGTTGAAAATGGAGTCAGTTGGGTGCAGGACTACACCAATTTTGAAGAGATCAATAAGAGGAATAAAGTGAGAAAGTATCTTGCTGAGCACGAAACTGTTCGAGAAGACGTCACCAAGTTGTTCTTTCAATGTCGTGAACTGAAAATGGAAATCGAGAGGAGAAGTGAAGAGTTATTAAAAAGATTGAAACGAGATCAGAGACTTCATCAAGGGATTTCCCAAATCATCGTGACATTGAAACATGAAGAGTTACAGGATAATTGGGAGCTTGTTATTGCTAGATCGTTGTACAAGGTATGCTACCCACTTTCACCATCACCAAACTATCATTATAGCTTCCACAAATTACACAAAAAAATCAACACACTCTATCAGTCGCAGAATTTTTCTTTGTTACAACTTCAATGGGATTGTAAAAGCGATGATGCCTCCAAAGAATTGGAGATCAAAATTAAGAGACAAAACTTACGATACGCTATCGAAAAAAGAGTCTCAGTGGAAAGTGGATCTGTATCCAACTGGATTCTCTTTGACAATAGATTTTGGATCAAGCTGCAGAATGGTACATCAAAAGACCAGACATATATTATCAAGACGCTCTCTGAAAGTGATAAAGTTCGATTTGAGAACGTACCGCCAAATTACAAATTCTCAGAGCATTCAAACATGCCGGTGATTCTGAACAACAGCGGTAAGATAGTAGCCCTACCATCATTGAAAAAACACCCTGACGTTGAAATCAAGTTGAAAGAGAACATTTATTGATCATACACTATCACAGGGCCGTCTTCTTCATCCTCAACTTTTGAATTGACATCTATAAGGAACTTCCTATTTAAAACCACTTTCAATTCAACAATCTTCTTCACTATCTTATTCAAGTGTAATTCTTTCATGTTGTAATCAAAGTTCCAAACGTTCTCAACCCAAAAATCTTCCTCAAGGTATTCCTGTGCGTATTCTTGTGGAAATGCTTCTAATTGGTTGACCAGAATATTCAACAGGTTCTCAAACAGAACGGGTCTCTTCAGTACAAGATCCACAGTGTTGAAAACAAGTTTGAGGAACTTGAGCCATTGAACCACAGAACAATGGTTTGCGAAAACGGTCATGTTGATATATGCGATCTCAAACTCCCCCAAGAACCAGTTTTCATTATCATTAAACCCACTGTTTAAAAGCTGTTCGAGGAACCATGTTTTATCCAACGCATCTTTAGTCTTTTGTTCCGGAGTGCTATTCAGCCGTATGGTCTTCAAGAGATCAATATGTGTGTATCGTATCTCTTCATCTGATTGATCTATTATAGAGTTGACAACGGGATCATTCGATATATTCCTGTCTTGTGCTGATTGATGTATGGCCGCCAATAGTGTGTTGTTCTCCTCAGAAGATGTCAGCAAGGAATTAACTTTGCCATTTGTGGGTAGGAGATAACCCAGTTGTTCTTCAGTTATGTGTGATGAGATCTTGTTCCACACCTTTGTTGTCCGGTGTGGAACCATGTATGGATATATATCACCAAGCGTCTTGAGATCATCATACAACGATCCGATCTCGTTTTCAATCAAAAGCTGTTCACCTTCAACGTCATACTTCACAACAACAACTCTTTGATCTTGACAATCGAGAAAGTATCCAGAGCGATACGAAGAATCATCTTTGGCAAAATGGAAAACGTGAATTCCATCATCTATGTTTTTCATACCTGTGACAACCTCATGCTTGTAAAAAAAGTCCAGATCCAGGCCCACCATAGCACCTTTGGGAAAGTCCTTGAATACAATAGTCGTTCCTGGAGGATTAGTCATGGTGCACGCAAACTTGACACCCAGACCTTTCAATAAGACCATTATCAACTTACGTTGTACAATAGGTAATATCAGATGTGATGTGTACTTCCGAGGGAAGTCTCTGCCTTACCAAAACACGTGATAGGTCGGAAGCATAACCGCTCGCGATTTTCTTTCCTTTGTAAACGTTTTCGCGGGTGAGGAAATTATGAGCTGGACGTTGGCCAAAAAAAAAAAAAAAAAAAGTTCAAAGGCATTTATTTACAACTTCTCAAATTCTATCTCTGTTTCTTCACCATCCAAACGAGGACTTTTCTGCCCAATTGTAAACTAAGAGTAACGATGGCTGAAGAAGAAAAAGCTTCTCAGGCTTCCTTCTCCTTCCCAAAAGAAGAAGAGAAGGTTCTTGAATACTGGAACGAAATTGACGCCTTCCATAGATCAGAAGAGTTGGCCGAAGGTAAACCAGAATTTGCATTCTACGATGGTCCACCTTTTGCCACAGGTACTCCACATTACGGTCACATCTTGACCTCGACGATCAAAGATATCGTTCCAAGATATGCCTCTATGAACGGGTTCCACGTTGAGAGAAGATTCGGTTGGGATACTCATGGTGTGCCAATCGAACATGAGATTGACAAGAAACTAGGAATCACCGGTAAACAAGATGTAATGAAGTTGGGTATCGACAAGTACAATGCCGAATGTCGTGCTATTGTCATGAGATATTCGAGCGAATGGAGAAAGACCATTGGGCGTCTTGGTCGTTGGATTGATTTCGATAACGATTACAAAACCCTGTATCCAGAATTCATGGAATCTGTTTGGTGGGTTTTCAAACAACTGTTCGACAAGGATCAGGTTTATAGAGGTGTCAGAGTCATGCCTTACTCTACCGGTTTAACCACTCCATTGGCCAACTTCGAGGCACAACAGAATTATAAAGATGTTATGGATCCAGCCATCACCATTGGTTTTCCTTTGAAAGATGACAAGAACACATTGCTTGTTGCTTGGACCACTACTCCATGGACTCTTCCTTCAAACATTGCTCTTGCTATCAACCCAGATTTCGAATACGTGAAGATCTTGGATAAGAAGACTCACAGACACTATATTCTTTTGGAGGAGCTGTTGAAGGCTGTTTACAAGAAACCTTCAGCTGAGACACACACCGTTGTTGAAAGGATTAAAGGTTCTGATCTTGTTGGGTTGAGATACGAACCCGCTTTTGACTATTTTTATGAGAAGTTTAAAGAGACTGGGTTTCAAGTCATTGCTGCTTCTTACGTCTCTAAGGATTCCGGTACCGGTATCGTTCATCAGGCTCCTGCTTTTGGTGAGGAGGATTTCAATGCTGCCACTGAGGCTGGAGTCATCGGTGCTGATCTCTTGCCACCAAACCCTGTCGATGATAACGGTAAGTTCACATCCGAGGTGACACTCTATGAAGGTGTCTATGTGAAGGATGCTGATTCCAAGATTATCAAACATTTGACAGGTGAAGGAAAGATCTTACTTGCATCTCAAATTAAGCATAGTTACCCATATTGTTGGAGATCAGACACACCATTGTTGTACAGAACCGTTCCAGCTTGGTTTGTTCGTATCAAAGAGATTATCCCAGATATGTTAGACAATGTCGAGAAGACAAGATGGGTTCCGAACACCATCAAGGAGAAGAGGTTCTCCAATTGGATCGCAGGAGCTCGTGATTGGAATGTCTCAAGAAATCGTTATTGGGGTACACCTATCCCACTGTGGGTCTCCGAAGATTTCGAAGAAGTCGTCTGTATTGGATCTGTTGAAGAGTTGAAAGAGTTGAGTGGTAGAGATGACATTACCGATCTACATCGTGATTCTATTGACGACATTACCATTCCTTCAAGACAAGGTAAAGGTGTTTTGAAAAGAGTTGAAGAAGTGTTTGACTGTTGGTTTGAATCAGGTTCTATGCCTTATGCTTCAGGTCATTATCCATTTGAAAGCAAGGAGAAGTTTGATAAAAGATTCCCAGCGAACTTCATCTCTGAGGGTCTTGATCAAACTAGAGGCTGGTTCTACACTCTGACCGTGTTGGGTACACACTTGTTCAACACAGCTCCTTACAGGAACGTTATCGTTTGTGGTATTGTTCTTGCTGCTGATGGTAAGAAAATGTCCAAACGTTTGAAGAATTATCCAGATCCGTCCATCGTCTTGGACAAGTATGGTGCTGATGCTTTGAGATTGTACTTGATTAATTCACCAGTTTTGCGCGCCGAGACCCTCAAATTCAAAGAGGAAGGTGTTAAAGAGGTTGTCTCTAAAGTCTTGCTACCTTTCTGGAATTCTTTCAAGTTTTTAGAAAGTGCTGTGGCCCTATTGAAGAACAATGAAGACGTTGATTTCAAGTTCGATCCAACTGTAAAATCAGACAACGTTATGGATAGATGGGTTCAAGCTTCTTTGCAATCATTGATCGCATTTATCCACAAAGAAATGGAAGAGTACAGATTGTACACTGTTGTTCCAAAGTTACTTGGTTTCATCGATGACTTGACGAACTGGTACATCAGATTTAACAGACGTCGTTTGAAAGGTGAAGTTTCAAAAGACGACACCATCAAGTCCTTGAACACGTTAACCGACGTTCTATTCACCCTTGTGCGTGCTATGGCTCCATTCACTCCATTTTTGGCTGACACTATATACAAGAGACTTTCTGGTTATTTCAACGAGGAGTACCTAGGTGGGTTCTCGAAAGATACAAGATCTGTTCACTTTTTGGCTTATCCAACTATTCGTGAGGAATTATTTGATAATGAGATTGAAGTTGCAGTTTCAAGAATGCAAAAAGTCATTGATTTAGGTCGTAACATCCGTGAGAAGAAGCTGATCTCATTGAAGACTCCATTGAAGACTCTAGTTGTTCTTCATAGTGATGAAGGTTACTTGAAAGACGTTGAAGCCTTGAAAGACTACATCACCGAGGAGTTGAACATTCGTGAAGTCATCATCACCTCAGATGAACAGAAATACGGTGTCGAATACCACGTTGTTGCTGACTGGCCAGTTCTTGGTAAGAGACTGAAGAAAGATGCTCAAAAAGTGAAGAAGGCCCTGCCAGCTTTGACATCAGCGGATGTTTTGAAATTCGTTGCGGACGGTAAGATCACTGTTGAAGGAATCGAACTGAACTCTGAAGACTTGACCGTTCAGAGAGGTCTTCCTGAAAGTGCCAATACTGAAGGTCAAGACTCTAGAACAGACCAAGACGTTTTGATCATCTTGGATGTCAACTTGTACCCTGAGTTGAAAACTGAAGGTTTAGCTCGTGAAATTGTCAACCGTATTCAAAAATTGAGAAAGAAAGGAGGTCTTGAAGCCACCGATGATGTTATTATTCAGTACGATTTGATCAAGGATACTATTGATTTTGAAACGGTTGTCAGAACCCATGGTGATTTATTATTGAAAGCTTCTAAACATGAACTGAAACCATTCAGTGAAAGTAATAAGGAAGTTGTTGCTGATGAAGAGCAATTTATTAATGACACTATATTCAAGTTGAGACTGTTGAGAGTTTAGAGTCAGTTGATAACATAGAAGAGGATTGAATATGTCAATTCTTTGTTTATAGCCGAATATGATGGTGATCACATAGAAAGTTAAATCGTACCGCATCTCTGTTTAAATAAATAAGCCTAAGGAGAGACATTTTTGTATTTATCTCAGATTCGACCGGACACACTGTTTGAAAGCAACAAATTCGCTTTCGCATTGATGCTTCCTCAGATTTGTATAGTTTCCCAATATGCATTCACCATAAACAGCACCCTATAGATTTTGTCAGTGGTCTCTTAAAAGGGGTAAAAAAAAAAGTTGATCATGTTAACATTACTTACTAGTTGTGCACATTTTGCACTGGAGTTAATAAGCTTTTTTGCAGGTCTGATACTGAAGTTCTGTGTTCTAACAGCTGTCATGCTTTTATCTCAAGAAATTGCGGTTGTGACTGGAGATAGCATTAGAGCTATTCCGCTGATATAGATTTGTTGTTATTATCTTCCTCCATTTCCGGCCTTCACACGCATGCTTCAAGAAATTCCGAGGCCACCACTTTACAAATCGCCATCGATGCCAGTACGAATAGTACAAGTGCTGTCTTTGTGCGTCTTTCCTAATATTCTATTCAAAGATCAAGTCTGTAGGCATTTAGCACTGTGTTTCATTTTCGAGCAACGAACATGTTGCTCCCCGATTCTCTAACCTCGATATATATATTAGGCGTATCAACTGATGGTAAACGTCCCTATTATCTTATCTCAACTACTGGAGCTGTCTTTGCTAACACGATAAAAAGCCTTGGCTGATATTTACGTCTTGAAACTGGGAAGGATTACCATCGAATTCTTGTCATAAGTACTACCAGATTATGTATGTGATCCTATTTTAATCGAGCACAGATGCTAGTACAGATGCTAGCACAGGTGCTAGCCACTTGCTATCTTTTGCTTTCTCAAATGGTGGCACAGAAACTTCAGTGGTTTAACGTGCCCGTGTAGAAAGTAGAGACAATGGGTGTGGGTATATTGCCTGTCTTTGTGTCTTCTGTTCGGTTAAACTTCGTTCTAACAAACGCCTAAGTCTATATACTTTGGGCACCATGCTTCATTTCAACGTATCGTTTATGTAGCTCCTATCTACCCTGCATTTACCTACAACTTTAATCCCTACTCTTTACATTCGTAGGCGGGATATCAGTTGACTCTAAAGCACATATAATAATCATGTTTAATACTGGCAACGGGCCTTGCATGAAGATTGTCACTTTTATTCGAAAACCATTTCTTTTTCGTAAATATGCCATTAAGATTAGATGATTGATGCCATCTGAATCAGCCCATGTGACTGTGGGGAAGATTATGCACAAACTTTCTGGACTACGTCTTTCTCTTTTCAAGTTGCGACACAAAATCACAAGTCAGAGTCACGTTCCCATACAAGAATTACTGAGGGTGCGTGTGAGGCAAGGGTGTGAGACAGCTACACCCTCTACTGCTACCACAGCTTTGTGTTATGGTGACAGAAGAACGATCTGAAGCTTCACACTTACACAAAAGCGATCTCAAAGTTCACAATTACACACAAAAATGATTTCTTTCACCAGACTAGCACAGCTTTGTGTCATGGTGACAGAAGAACGATCTGAAGCTTCACACTTACACAAAAGCGATTTCAAAGTTCACAATTACACAAAAACGATTTCTTTCACCAGATATAAAAACCTTTGGATTCCTAATTTTTGTTTGGAAAGAAACCAACTCATCGAACCATACCAACTGAGTTAAATTAAAAGCCATCACCATCGTTACACATATTGGGTAACCTTACCAGACAAGCCTATCTGTGACTACTATTCTGTACCAGCCATGAGCCATGCTGAGGTCTCGTTGATCAACTTTACTTTGACGGTTTTGTGTTTGAGCCTGAGTCTAACGAGATGATGATGATAGTGATTTGGACATCCACAGAGATATTTGATGCTTTATGACCCTGAGATGCTGTTGTGAACGGCTTATTCTGCTCGAATGTGGTGCTTCGATGTGCTTTGATATGTTTCCTTTCACTTTTAGAGTTGAATTTGGATCCTTAAGAGATAGTCGTTCAGGAAAGTGGTAGAAGCTTGTTTTGAGAATGTTGAGTTGTGAGTTGTGCTTTTTAAAGTTTGACTTTGGATGGTGGTGGAAGCTAAGATGGATGAAAGACGATGTGACATGATGGTGACTTGTGGTGGTAGACTGAAGACCTACTGGAGAGCCCATGAGAAACTGTTTTTGGATCTGAGTCTGACTGAGGTCTGGTGGATGCTGCTGGATCGAGTTGTCTGTTTTGTGACTTGTGATTTGTGATTTGTGATTTGTGACTTGTGATTTGAGATTTGAGATTTGAGATTTGAGATTTGAGATTTGAGATTTGAGATTTGTGAGTTGTGATTTGTGATTTGTGACTTGTGATTTGTGAGTTGTGGTCTTTGAAGTCTGACTTTTGAAGGTGGTAGAAGCTAAGATGGATGAAAGACGATGTGACATGACGGTGACTTGTGGTGGTAGACTGAAGACCTACTGGAGAGCCCATGAGAAACTGTTTTTGGATCTGAGTCTGACTGAGGTCTGGTGGATGCTGCTGGATCGAGTTGTCTGTTTTGTGACTTGTGATTTGTGATTTGTGATTTGTGATTTGTGATTTGTGACTTGTGATTTGAGATTTGACTTGTGATTTGTGACTTGTGATTTGTGACTTGTGATTTGTGACTTGTGATTTGTGACTTGTGATTTGTGATTTGTGATTTGTGATTTGAGATTTGAGATTTGTGAGTTGTGATTTGTGATTTGTGATTTGTGATTTGTGAGTTGTGATTTGAGATTTGAGATTTGAGATTTGAGATTTGAGATTTGAGATTTGTGAGTTGTGATTTGTGATTTGTGATTTGTGATTTGTGAGTTGTGGTCTTTGAAGTCTGACTTTTGAAGGTGGTAGAAGCTAAGATGGATGAAAGACGATGTGACATGATGGTGACTTGTGGTGGTAGACTGAAGACCTACTGGAGAGCCCATGAGAAACTGTTTTTGGATCTGAGTCTGACTGAGGTCTGGTGGATGCTGCTGGATGAAGTTGTCTGTTTTGTGACTTGTGATTTGAGATTTGAGATTTGTGAGTTGTGATTTGTGATTTGTGATTTGAGATTTGAGATTTGAGATTTGTGAGTTGTCATTTGAGATTTGACTTGTGATTTGTGACTTGTGATTTGTGACTTGTGATTTGTGACTTGTGATTTGTGACTTGTGATTTGTGATTTGTGATTTGTGATTTGAGATTTGAGATTTGTGAGTTGTGATTTGTGATTTGTGATTTGTGATTTGTGAGTTGTGATTTGAGATTTGAGATTTGAGATTTGAGATTTGAGATTTGAGATTTGTGATTTGTGACTTGTGATTTGTGAGTTGTGGTCTTTGAAGTCTGACTTTTGAAGGTGGTAGAAGCTAAGATGGATGAAAGACGATGTGACATGATGGTGACTTGTGGTGGTAGACTGAAGACCTACTGGAGAGCCCATGAGAAACTGTTTTTGGATCTGAGTCTGACTGAGGTCTGGTGGATGCTGCTGGATGAAG
>JAJLXG010000063.1:0-28949 GCA_030571235.1 Wickerhamomyces sp. yHMH26
TCAAAGCCGAGGTCAAAAATCTACCATAGTTACTCCAAACAGTCCAACCACAGTCCATACAACTTGGGTAATAGGACATGAAAGAGGAATCAGCAGCACACAAACAATCAGTATCGTACCCTGACGTCTCAGTTGTGTCAGCACAGGCTCTAGCACCGTAGATCATGTAACCACACGAAGCATGACATGAGAAAGCTGGGCATGTAGCAGCAGTGGTCTCTGCAGCGGCAATAGATGTTGACGAAGTACTTGAAAGATCTACTGATTCAATCGTTGAAGAAGAAACTTCTTCATATGATGATTTGAGTGAAACGGTGGTAGAGCTATCAGATGATGACTCTGCAGAAGAGGATATGTAACCAGCAGCATAAACAGTGGATGTTACTGATAGAATCCCGGCTGATAACTTGACAGGAGAGACCATAGCTTCAATTCAAACGGAAGAGAGGAAGGAGAGGTGTATCAAAAAAAGAACGTATGTGGTCTGAGTTGTAAGATTTAAGCTTGAAGTATTGGGAAGACATTGAACTGTATTTAAATTCAATGGAACCAGAGAACCATGCAGACTGAAAAATGTTGAAGTACTTCGTTTCTCCATCAGTGTGGGCTTTTTGACGATAATTGCATGAACATGAGTTTTACCAGATCCCAAATTTATTTTCTTTAACGCGTTGATGCTAATTCATCTGATGTTTTTTTGGTCCTATGAAACTGGAAGAAATGCGTCTGTGTGGTGATTACACTGGGGATTTGTAGTTGAACATGATCTAGCACCAGATTAAGTTTCAGTAACCATATCATTTAGTCTGCCACTCATTCACTCACTCACTCACTCACTAATCACATATGAAAACATGTTGTGGGAATAGGGATCAACACCGGGAAACAAAGAAGCATTAGCCGCAGTATGCATGAATATGCTGCTCAGCGGGCATCTTTTGTTCTTGGAACATTCTACAGCAACTAGTGACTTCTCTTGTCTAGTCTTTCGGGGTGTTTGTTATTGTTTACTTTTTATCGGATTTAATGATGAAAGCTTGATATTTGGCATCTTGAGGCCACTCACTAATTTGCCGCTGACTGATTGTAGACTGAGATGCTCCTCTTCGCTTTATCGGTGGTCCGCCCTCATCGGTATCAACTGTTCAGTTTGCTTCAAAACTTCATGGCATACACGGACCGTATCGATGGTATATAATAATAACAAGAGCTACACCCTTTTTAAAATCTGCATCTGCATCTCAGGGCTTAAAGTCTGTTAATAGATAAATAGCTAATGGGCGAAAATGGCGAGAAGTGGGCAGTTATAAACAGAACCAGGTCAAACACCCTATTTTTTTTCTTTGGTCTCAAGGTGCGATCTCTTAAAACTGAATCTTTTTCAAAAACCTCATGTTGTGAAGTGAGGTGTTCATATCTTTGAAATCTTCAAAATGTTGTCAGCCGTTGGATGGACTGCACCAAGTAACTAAGATAAGGGATTATCATGCGGAAAATGTTGATCTCTTAAGAAAAGTATTGACGGTTTTTCTGGATTCTTGTGCGTCATGTGCTGGACCTTCCTATATGTCACTGGCGGATTCAGTTGTGATAATGTGCTGCCATGTCCATAGAATTAGCAGCCTCGTTTCACTGAAGCTGTAAAGAAGCTTCAAGTAAGCATGATCATATAAGTGCTCTGTGCTATGATTAGGCGCTGTTTTTTTGAAATATTTACGCCGAGTCTACTACTTGTGAATTATTATAGATTGATGACCCATCTTCAGAATGATGATAAGATAAGATTTCATATTACTTTTTCTTTTACAAGTCAATGCTTTCACCAGCAACGTATGGTTCAACCAAGAAATTGGAAAATTTAGTCAACTTCTCCAAACCACGAACTTCAGAATTAACTAAAGGAACTTTCACAAGATGGAAATCTTCGTACAATTCATCCATCTCGTTCAAATATTTGTTTTGCATCTTGGATCTTGATTGACATCTCTTGCATGGATCACTTGAATCTGCGAATAATAATTGATTGACAACGATTGAATTGACATCGATACCATAAGAGTTCAATTCTTGAATCAACCTCTCTGATTCATAAAGTGATAAAAACTCAGCAATACAAACAACGACAAATGTAGTGATATCAGGGTTTGTGAATTGTTCGTTGATTAATTTTGTCAGTTCTTTTAGTTCTGTAATTTTAGAAACTGCTTCGGCTTGATTGCCACCAACTGCACTTAACACACCACCAAATCTTGACATTATTTCATCAAATTTACCCAAAAGTTTAGATAAAGTCTGTGGCAGTTGTAGAAATCTTAAAGTATGACCTGTTGGAGCAGTATCGAAGATAATGGTATCATAATTTATCTCATTCGAATCATCGGATTGTTTCTTGATGTGTTTAATCACCTCCATGAAAGATAGCGCCTCATCAATACCCGGAATTGATCCCGTAATATCACTCATCAAACCTTTAAGAGGATCGTTTGAATCCCCAGCTTCGATATTGGCTGTCAGGTCCTGTAACGTTGATGAAGGATCAATCTCCATACAACTCAAATTATCCATCCCCGTTACTTTTCTGGCATCTTTACCAAACTTCTCACTGAAAGCGTCTGAAAGATTATGGGCAGGATCGGTAGAGATCAAAAGATATTGTTTATGTGGGTTCTTCAAAGCCAATTGGATGGAGATTGATGATGATGACGTTGTCTTACCAACACCACCTTTCCCACCGACGAAGATCCATTTCAACGTATCATGCGTGATGACGGATTGCAAGTTTGGCTCTGGTGCTTCGAGTTCGATATCTGACATTTCGCTTCTTGTTTATGGAGTGATTAAGATTGAAAAGAATTGACAGACAGAGAAACTAAGTGTTGATTCGATGAGAAGAGTTTAAATCTCGTCTCATGTTTTGCGCGGAACACAACAGAACAAAATAGAAAAAAAGAAAAAAAAAAAAAAACCAAAAAAAAAGGTTACGCAGCCCCGGCGACCAGAGCTATAAAACACCACTTTTATCACTACGATCTCAACCACTTGTAAAAAATTATCTGAAGACCCAGACTCATTAGGTTACGGAATCTCCTCTATAAATTATAACCTCTCTAAATATCAACAACAACAAAAAATAAGATAAATCATCTAATAACTTATTTGAATATTAAATTAAAACGATGCTTTTAAGCCTCTTTGGAAGAATCTCTACCAAAAATATCAGCCTTCAACCAATCCAAGACAACCAAACATCTGTTTCTGAAACTCAAACACATACCAACGTAGGCTGATTTCCAGAACAAGAAGGTCAACGAACCACCAAGTGATAAGTTTGTCCAGTTACCCCATGATAAATCAGCAATGGCTTTGTCAGAACCAATGTAAGCCAAAGCACCCATATGACTATATTCGAATGGAGCAAAATTGGCCAAGTTATCAATTTTGGACAAAATTTTGGCCTTTTCTGAAACTTCGGTGGTTTGGTTTAATTCATATCTATGAGAATCAATATGAGCCAAATTTTGTAACAATGAAGCCAAATAAATACCTTCTTGATAAGCAACTTGAGCTGTTGGTGCCAATTTTCTTGATAAAGTACAATCACCAAGTGCAAAGATGGAATCATCACCAACGACTCTTAAATATTGTTCATCGAATAATAAACCTCTGTTTGCAAAAGTTTGACCTTCCAATTTCTTAGCCAAGTTGACAGTAACTTCTCTAGCACCGTTACCAGTAGCCCAAACTAGAACACCATATGGAATTTCTTCAGTCTTAGTGGTACCGTCTTCAGTCTTGATAGCAGCAGTGATGACTTTTGAATCAACTTTTTTAACCATGGTTTGTAATCTTAGTGCAATGTCTTGTTCTTGGAAAGAGTCCTCAGCATATTTGATCAATTTCTTGTTGAACATGTTCAAAATGTTTGGCAAAGCTTCAACCAATTGAACTTTGATCTCTTTTGTAATACCTGGATACCATTTTCTTAAATCTTGATCAACGAAATCTTGTAATTCACCGGCAAATTCAACACCAGTTGGACCACCACCAACAACGACAAAACTCAATAATCTTTTTCTTTCGTCAGAGCCTAATGGTAAAGTTTGAGCTTTTTCAATGTTATGTAAGATCTTGGAACGAACTTCTTGAGCATCTGGAATTTCTTTCAAAAATGAAGCATTTTCATAAACACCTGGAATACCAAAAGTATTTGGTTTAGCACCAACGGCAACAACCAAATAGTCATATTTCAAATCTTGGGTAGAATCAGCACCTTTGATGGTAACGGTTTTTTCCTTTGGGTCAACATCGGTGGCTTCGGCTTCATAGTAGACAACTTCACCAGTGCATCTTCTAGCGATAGATCTGATTGGTTCAATAATGGATCTTAATTCGATGGTACCGGTTGGAGCAGATGGCAATAGTGGAGTGAAAAGGAAATAGTTTCTTGGAGAGACAACAACAACGTTATACAAAGTTGTATCCAAGTTCTTCAATAGTGAGACGGCACCCCAACCAGAACCAAGAACGACAACAGTTTTCTTTTGAGCACCGTTTGGTAAAGTTGCAGTTTGTGGTTGTTGAGGACCTGGGTTAGCCTCGTCATAGATTTGGTAGGAGACGTAAGCAGTAGCAAGCAAAGTTGAGATCCAGGTTGTTCTCCAAGCGGCTTTACCAATCTTCTTCAAAGTTGAAGGTTTCTTGACAGGAACGGTCTTTGGAATAGAAGCAGAAGCTTTTGGAGCAGAAGCAGAACTAGCCTCCTGGAAGGCTCTTGCCGAAGAAGAGAAAAGTCTTCTTTGAAAAGTTCTAGCAAACATCTTTTTTAGGCGTTGAGATCTTTTCCTACAAAACAACAAGAGTGTGTTTATCGATGATTTTTTTCACTTTATAACTAAGCGAGAGAAATCGAAAAAAAAAAAAAAAAAAAAAAGTTTATAGATGCATCAAATAAGATTTTGGATGAGCAATTTCGCGTTTCAAATTCGGATAAACTTGGGATATTCGGGACTAGAACCATGGTAACATAGCTAATAGTTAAGATGAATTTGTCCTGACGAATCCAAAAGTATCATTCACTACCCCGAAATTCAGCTATCTCTACATTTTAAGAGACGGCACATCTTGAAAAATTCTAACCATACACAGTTGTTTCAATACTCAGCTAACGTACACCTGGTTTTTTAAATCTTTCGTGACTGGCTCAAAAAAAAAAAAAAAAAATATTTTGAACCAACTGATGCAACTGATGGTCACCGAAAACGGCAATCGGTGAGGGGTAAAAAAAAGAGAAAGCCGGATGTTCACGTGATCACTACTGATGAATAGGTGTACTTTATAGTGAAAATGTTCATAGTACATTCCATTCATGTTGACATTATTTTGGTATATATGGATACTTTTTAATTGGGGGGGTGTTGTTGAGATTTGCTCACACCTGCGTAGCCATGAATTGGATCTGATCCTTGACTCGTTCACACCAATCTCCCGGATTTCTCATTCCTTTAATGTTCAAATCACCATGATCACATAAGAACCATTTCATAGTTTCCCAAATTTTAATCTCAAAATCATAACCTAGTTCATCTTTCAAATAATGGCTGTACAAAGTTCTTCTCTGTTGTTCATTTTTTTGAAGTCTCAAAAAATCACTCAATCCTTTACCTTGAATGTTCCATGGATAAAGTTTAGGAGAATTGCAATGTAAGAATAACATCTCACTTTCACTAAACTTATGTCTTAGGTAATTATCTTTGGAACTATCATAAGGAAAATCACTCTTGTACTTCTTGTAATCAAGACTTTGCTTGTAATCAATTGTTGGATCGTATTGTCCCATAGCGGCAATCTCAATACCACCATCCTGACGAATTAAACCATATTCTCTGATGTACTCCTTCACTTGATAATATGGTAGTTCCAATTTATGAGCAGCAGCCAAAAAAGTCTCTTTATCACCTTCACCAGCTTGTCCTTGAGACATCAATGCATAGTAATAGTTTGGTCCATAATAATTATAATAAAGTGATAAGAAAATAGTTTTTGCATGTTTGGATTTATCAATCAAGATTTGTCCAGATTCAGATGAAGCCTCGGGAAACGTTCCTTGAATGTCATGATAATTCACCTCTCTATTATAATCCTCTAGAGTTTCTAAATGACTTGGAGAATCACGATAATCTTCATATGAATAGCGCACTTGATTCGTCTCATTTACAGGAATTCCACAAACCTCATAATGTAAAGGACTAGTCGCTCTTCTCCAAAAATCAGGCCATATAACCAATCCATCACTCGTGAAAGGTTCAGTTTCGAAAATATGATCCGGATTTTTTATTGGAATGTTATCACTATCCAATAACAAAACTTTTTCAAAAGATGTCAACAACAAAGCCATCGATTTCAATTGATACCCTTTCATCTTGAACTCTTTAACATTAATGTAATTGGACATCACGATACATTTGGCACCAAATATTGGAAAGACATTCTCACAAAGTTCGAATGAATACTCAGATTCTGAAGGAATAAACACCTCAACTGGTAATTTTGAGCCTGTTTCTCGCAGCAACTTCAAAGAGATCAACACCAGCCAATTATAATTCCCACCACCTGCATAAAGAATACCACTACCATTCATCTCATTCTTGAAAGTCTCTGGATAATCTTTAGGCATCTGATCTATGAAATTTTTGTGTGAGTTCTTTAACGAATCCTTCTCCTCCTCTGATAGCTGCAAGAAACTTCCAAGAAAGTCCTTCGACCGTACTGGATCAACAATGTTATTCTCACGGAGTTTTCCGGTCGTTACTGGCATCCTTTTATCCCATGTGATCAAGAATGGATTATCCTTGTTATAATGGTTTCTGTTGTTGATTGGAGCGACGCTTGGTTTATTCGAAGTGATAACGTCCAACAAGTTGCTCTTGAGCCATGTCTTTAACTCCTTATCTTTGTTCAAAAGCTGATCAATCTTAGTCTTGTCATTGAAGTTTATACTTGTTGATGTTGGCTGGATGGATTCCAGAGTTGTTGTTGTTGTTGTCGGTGGTAGTGATGATGACGATGACAATGATGTTTGTGTGGTTTCTGCTATCGTGGGACTCACTTTGTCAGTTATAGTGCCAACTTCTTCACCCATGTAAACTTTTGTGACCTTCTTTAATGTTTTATCGTTTGAGAACACATGGGAGATTTGTAATGATACCAGCACCAACGTCACTATGAGTAAAGTGATGCTAAGCACTTTGTTATTCTGTAGTCTGAACCGGCTGAATGTCTTGAGGAACATATTGGATTATCTTGGCTATTCGTATCTATTCCTATCTCTGTGTATATGTCTAGTCTTTGTGGTTTGAGATGAAATCGTGGGATTTTTATATGGTGATGGGCTTATGAGCAAGGCTTTGTTGAGCACGGACGAGGTGGATTTTCCGCTAGGTAAATGCCTGATCACCTTTTGCTGATTGAGTCTGAGCGGTTTTGTTTGTGTTTGTGTCCTGGAAACAAGAGCAGTCCAAGTTGTGATTCACAGCTCCAGATATCCGCCGTGTTTTGATGCTTCAAATTGTCGGTGTGTCTTATTTCTTCTTACCGATGTTCCTGACTGACGTTGATATACAGCGAGCGCCTCGGCCGATATTTGCCAAGTGTGGTTATGAGTTATGAGACGTTCGTACGAAGTGCTCAAGACAGAAAGATCAGAGACAGATAACAGAGAGAATAGAACAGAAAGAGTAGCTTTTTGAGCTGGATCCACGTGTTTAGTTCCCAAAATCTCACTTTCGGTTTTTGCTATTTGGTTGCCGTAAAGGCTTGTAGATCAAACAAACATACACCATAAACAGAAAATTGGGCCTATGAGCCTCGTCTCCAAAGTTCTTTTCATCACGTGACTTTAACTATGCTTTCCAAAAAAAAGACTATTCAAAGAATGACAAGATAAGTCGAGTATCTCCAAATGGAGGTTATAGATTTTTTGGTGGTACTTTGCTCTGTGGTTCGGCCTCTTCCCTTCCACTCCACTACTATAACTAACTAGTGAAAACTAAAAACCCAAATCACATCTAATCACAGCCCAAAAGTGGTCCGGGTAACATTTGTTTCATGATATTTTTGCCCATTAAAAAAGATTTGAAAAGAAGAGGCCAATAGTTAAACCCAAATTTGAAGATAAAACTACACACGGTTCACACAAAAAGATGTCTGCTGATCACACGAGAGATCCTTGTCCTATTGTCATCCTTAATGACTTCGGTGGTGCTTTCGCAATGGGTGTCATTGGTGGTTGTGTTTGGCACGGTATCAAAGGTTTCAGAAACTCTCCATATGGTGAAAGAGGTCCGGGGGCTATAAGTGCCATCAAGGCTCGTGTTCCTGTCGTTGGTGGTAACTTTGGTGTCTGGGGTGGGCTGTTCTCCACGTTTGATTGTTCCGTCAAAGCTGTGAGAAAAAGAGAAGACCCTTTGAATGCTATTATTGCTGGGTTCTTCACCGGTGGTGCGTTGGCAATTAGAGGTGGTTGGAGACATACGAGAAATTCTGCCATCTCTTGTGCCTGTTTGCTAGGTGTGTTTGAAGGTGTTGGTCTGATGTTCCAGCGTTACATGGCATGGCAAAACAAGCCTATTGCTCCTCCTCTCCCTGATCAACCACTAAGTGCTTAAAATAGAAAGAAGAGAATAAGAAGTAGAAGAATGAAATCAATCCAGTTACGAAACTTGTGCTGATGATTCTGAAAGCACAGGTATTTAATGATCACATGTATATACACAACGTCTCACAAAAGCATACCTTACTTGTAGTACCCTGATAATTTTCTATTTAAACCATTGATTATTTGAAGTTGTTCTCTTCAAATCATTAAAACTTCCAGATCTGTGTCCATCACCTAAACTCAAACTCAGTCCTGTTCCCGGTGGATGCCATTCTCCTGTGAATTTCGTCTCTGTGACGAATGGATGTAATATGGCTTGTTGTGGGGTCCATCTCTCTAGTGGGTTCAAATTCAGGAGTCCCCTGATCAAATGTAACAATGAAGCACGATCGTTCAACTCTTTATCAATCATACTTGTGGTCATGTTCTTCTTGTTGAAATGATACTTCATGACCAATGTTTCTAAATTATTAGTGTCAAAATATTTCTGTCCTACTTCTTCTTTTACATCTCTGTCTTGATTATATTTTTCCAAACTCTTGATCTCATAAACTCCATCCTGATTTTTCTCCATGAAATTTTTAGCATTTTTACCCATATCAACCATCCAAGTCGGTGGATTACCCAACGTGGCAACAATCTTTTTCAGCTGGTCATATTCTGAACTACCAGGAAACAAAGGTAATCCTAGAAACAACTCGGCAACGATACAACCCAAAGACCAAGTATCAATAGACGTGGTGTACGGAATCCCCAAGATAACCTCAGGACTTCTGTAGAATCTGGACTGGATATAAGTGTATAGAGTTTGACGCTCTTGACATGCAGAACCAAAATCAACAACTTTGATATCTGGTTTATCTGAGCTTATCAGCAAGATGTTTTCAGGTTTCAAATCACAATGAATGATCTTAGCTTCTTTCAATACACTCAACGAGTCCAATAGTTGATGTGTGAAAGTTCTCACTAATTTAGTGCTTAATCCTTTGTACTGGTTCTGTTTGATCAGTTCGTACAGATTGGAGGATAACAATTCAAAGACAAGACACAAATGTTCCTTATGAACGAATTTATCCTTCAACCTCAAGAAGTGATGCTTATCATGAGGATCTATCTTCTTGTTAATCAACTCCAACAGTGTGATTTCACTCAAGGATTGATTTATAAAAGCGTCTTTCGCCTTGATGACTTTAACAGCAACTAGTTCCTTGGTTTGTAGATTTTGACATTTCACAACTTGTGCAAACGTGCCTTTCCCTAAAATATCCAACACCAAATACTTCCGACTATCTTGGCCTCCCAACACATCATTAACGTAAAGAATATAATCATTCTCAACGTTATCGTATCCATTATTAGTAACTGCTTCACTTGGTTTCGTCAATACTCTCTTTGGGTTCTTGGAAACTTCATAATGGAAATCAGGACTGCACAATGAGAAGGTCGTTATCAATTCCGTCGTCAGCGACAAAACAGGTGAGATATAGTTTGTGGCCATCGATGCTCTTCGGTATTTTGGTGCCTTGTTGATGATTGGTTTCAGATCAGATCGATTATGAATGGGACGCATCACTGGTGGTGGGAGTTGTTTCAAATGCTGGTAAATCGAAGGTCTTCTACCCAAATATTGCGATTGTAGCAATGGGTTCAGATTGTTGTTCTGCTGCTGAAGCATCTGTTGAGTTTGCATTACTGGTGCAACGGATTGTCTTCTTTGAACATCATTGTTGAACTGAACGCTCTGATCAGAGAAATGGTTGGAAGGTGGTAATGGACCTGGGACTCTTGAAGGTGGTAAGATGACGGAATCCTTACGAGGCTCTGTTGCCATGTGATCGTACTCATACGTCGTAGGGAGTTGGTTGTTGAATGTTGTGTTTCTTGTCGGTGTTTGTTGTAATAATGGATTGATCGAAGATGTTGTTATCGATTGTTGCTGTTGTTGATTGCTGTTATACCATGGGTTCTTGAACTGATTCGTTGGTGATCCATATGGTGAAGTTGCCGGTTTTGTCTGAAGTTGCATCTGTTGGAGAGCGGGACTGTATCCATTCTCACTTGAGGTTGGACCCATTCGTGGTGTTAGATTTAGATTAGGAATGGACGCTTGCCCATATGAGCTCTTCCAACTGATGGCAGGCTCCTCCACCGATGAATGTGTAGGAGACAAATGGTTGAGACTGTTCTGACGTGATGAAGGTGCCGTGCTATTAGTCTGGAGATACTGACCATGTTGTGATGAGACAGGCGGCTGCAAGTGCTGTTGATTTTGATGTTGCTGATGATGTTGATGTTGAGATGGTGACGAAGCAGGGTCATCCAACAATGGCTGTTGTGAGCTGTAATGGTATGACATGTCAATTTTTTGATCTGGTTTCTTCGTCTTCCTCACTGGAGCGCAACACCTATGAAATTATGGCAAATAAAAACTCTGATCAAACAAACAGACGAGTTTTCAGAAAAGACAATTACACTTTGTACAATTGGACTAAATGTGCGTCTAACTCGAACTGAACTCCAACCAGAAAACCCTTTGCAAAGAAACCTCATGTGTGTGCTGCACAGTTGTTGTTTTCCCCAACCGCCACGCAACTTCCGGTAGCTGCTGCTTAAATGATCACGTGCGTGTAGAAACTGGTCACGTGTTTTTGGTCGGAATTACAATATAACGCTGATGAGCGCAGTAGAGGATCAGGTTCATGACATTATAGACCAAAAGTGCTCATAACTACACGTATTCTCATTCCCATCTCTATTGATCAATCATTTATAAACAATTTCTAGCCATTAATCAGTACGTTTTGTAGCCTCAACGTAACTAACAGCCTCTTTCTTCTCACCATTCGACTCCTTACCAAACTTTGGATCTTTCAAAGCCTCCTCATAGGTTGGGTATGAAGTGTAACCGATTGGACCTGGAGTGTAGAATGAAGCTCTATCATAAGCGTTTAATTCCAATCCTTTTTCTAATCTGTCTGGCAAATCAGGGTTAGAAATAAAGAATCTACCATAGGCAATGGCAGTCTTTCCTTTCAAACTATCTTCTTTGGCAGCTTGTGGATGCAGAGCGTAATCACCAGCTCTAATGACAACACCGTTCCAGATGGAATAAATGAAATCATTTGAAGCCTCAATTGAACCTTCACCTTCTGGTAAAGTCAAGTCAGTCACTCTTGGTTCCATTAGATGAATATAAGCCAATTGTTTTCCAGCTTGAGCTCTTTTCTCCAACTCGCCAATGACGTAGGCGTATTGTGCAACAATGGTTGGATCAGAAATACCCGAAACGTTACCAAAAACACCGTAAGGACTCAATCTGATACCAACTCTGTCAGCACCAACGGCTTCAATCAAAGCATCAACGGCTTCCAAAGTGAATCTAGCTCTATTTTCGATGGAGCCACCATATTCATCTGTTCTGTTGTTTGATTTTGGGTCAAGGAATTGATTCAACAAGTAGCCATTGGCACTGTGTAGTTCAACACCATCAGCACCGGCTTTGATGGAGTTTTTGGAAGCATGGACGTAATCCTTGATGTATTGTTTGATCTCTTCTTTAGTCAAGCCACGTTGTAAGTTTTTGCTCTCCTCGGCTTGTTTCTTTGACGCATCGTCCATGTAGATATCTGAAGCACTGACATAAGGTAAACCTTCGGCAGCAAGAGCAGCAGGCCATGATTGTCTTCCAAGAGCCCATAGTTGGACAAAAACAAATGATTTGTTAGCATGGACAGCTGTAAAGATCTCTTTCCATTTGGAGACTTGTTCATCAGAGTAAATACCTGGAGCAGGAGCATAACCACCAGCTTGTGGTGAGATGAAAGTACCTTCGGTGATAATCAAAGAGCCTGGTCTCTGTGATCTTTGGGAGTAGTATTCACCTGATAGTTGTGAATCTGGAAGACCTTTGTCACTCTTCAATCTAGTCAATGGGGCAAGAACAACACGGTGTGATAGGTCGAGTTTACCAACGGTTAGTGGTTTGAATAGGTTGGAGTCGCCAAGGGCAATTGGTTTGTAATCTTTTCTGAATGAGTAAGTCAATGACATGTTGTGATGTAATGAAATTGGGTTAAATCCATTAATGGAGAGAAGTTGGGAAACTGAAATCAGGTACTCTCGACTTTCTTTTATAACCAGTCCACCAAATTGCTCCATCTACATGGTGATGAAGGTTGACCAGAACTAGTTATAGTTAATAGATCAGAAGCCGTAGGTTCCTGCACATTCGAAACGTTTCTAGAATAAAAGATTCAAGTTTCAGTTCGTGGCACTAGCACTGAAGGCTCTTTCTGCTGTTCCGATATTGCATAAGCTTATCATGAACCAAGCTCAGGACATGAATAATTGCGTCCGTTCAAGCCGGAGCTGAAGTTCTCGTTTGGTGTGACAAGGGAAGCGGACTGGGATTGAAGTTCAAAGTAGCGCACTAGGTGATCAGGTATATTGGTCATGCAGCACGCATCTAGCTAATTATGTTGATTTAGTTCACGTCGGTTCATCGCTAAAGTTGGACAGCCAATTTATAATCAGGTTCAAAACGGCCTCATCAATCATCATGAGTCCCCGGAAATTACTAATAGATGGTTATTAAATCCGGCTTGGGTATACTCATTGAAGTAGGGAAGATCGGGTATAGTGGAGTAGCACGCAAACCCTTGGTCGTTCATAATCAGTTTAAAGTTTCTGGTGTGCTAATTATTCATGAGCAATGAAATTTAGGGGCATTCGGTTAGACCAAGAATAAAAGAAACGCTTTCTAAGCCGCGTTAATCCGCCTTAAGCCGCGTTTTATTGCAGCAGTTTGGTGAAATTCGTAAAAATGGCAATCCTCATTCGAAACACGGTGGGGACGTTTTTTACGAAATTAGCTATTTCTCTTCAGCTTAGTTTTATGGTAGTCCTTGTATT
Source organism: Wickerhamomyces sp. yHMH26 (assembly GCA_030571235.1). Taxonomy (NCBI): domain Eukaryota; kingdom Fungi; phylum Ascomycota; class Saccharomycetes; order Phaffomycetales; family Wickerhamomycetaceae; genus Wickerhamomyces; species Wickerhamomyces sp. yHMH26. Next base: position 13,565 of record JAJLXG010000063.1, read on the forward strand.
TGATCACACATTGGATTTAGGTCTTGTAGCATCTGCGTACCCGTAAGCTTTTTTAGTACCATCAACACCATTCAGCTCACCTGGTTTCCCAAACTCAGGATCTTTCAGAGCTTCTTCATAAGTTGGATAATCCGAATAACCAACAGGCCCAGGTGTATAAAACGCTGGTCTATCATAAGCGGTCAATTTCAATCCCTTTTCCAATCTATCAGCCAAATCTGGATTGGAAATAAAGAATCGTCCATAACCAATGGCTGTTTGAGGTTTCTCTGAATCAGCTCTTGCAGCTTTTGGACGAAGAGTATAATCACCAGCTCTAATTAAGACACCATTCCAAATCGAATAAATAAACTCAACACTAGCGTCAACTGAACCTTGTCCTTCTGGCAGATTAGGATTTGTCGTAGTTGCCTCGACAACATGGATATAAGCCAGTCTTTTACCTTCAAGGGCTCTTCTTTCCAACTCCCCAATAACATAAGCGTACGTAGCAACAATAGTAGGGTCAGCAAGACCAGACATTCCACCAAAGACACCAAATGGACTCAATCTGATACCGACCTTTTCGGCTCCGATAGCCTCTACTAAAGCATCAACAACTTCTAAAGTAAATCTTGCACGATTTTCAATACTTCCACCGTATTCATCATCCCTTTTATTCGAAACGATGTCCAAAAATTGATTTGGTAGATATCCATTAGCAGCATGGATTTCAATACCATCAAAACCTGCTTTAATTGAATTTTTGCCAGCTTGAGCATAGTCCTTCACGTACTGCTTAATTTCCTCTTTAGTCAGCTCTCTTATTGGATTTCCAGATTCCAAAGCATCTTTTTCTGACGCTTCAGTATCATAGGTTGCAGAAGCACTAACAAATGGCAATCCGTGTGCTTTTAATGTTGATGCATTGGATTTTCTACCCAATGCCCAAAGTTGCTGGAAAATGAATGATTTTTCATTATGAACTCTATCCGTTATTTTCTTCCATTCCTTGATTTGATCATCATTGTAGATACCAGGTACCAATTCATATCCTCCTGCATTAGGTGAGATTAATGAAGCCTCTGAAATTATCAAAGAACCTTGTCTTTTAGATCTTTGAGAGTAAAAATCTCCAGATAGTTCTGCATCTGGAACACCGTTCTTATCACTCTTAAAACTTGTCAATGGTGCAACGACAACACGGTGTGAGATCGTAATTGGACCGATCTGAAGCGGTTTGAACAAGCTGGAGCCACCGAGAGCAACAGGTGTGAAGTCGTCTTTGAACTGTTTGGACATTGTGAAGGTATATGTGAGATCCAATTCTGAGGGATTCAAGATGGATTCGAGATGGTGAGAACCCGGGTATACTTATACAAAATGTGTAACAATGACAAAGATTAGAAATCAACATCAACAAAAGATACGTACTTTGGCGGGAGTATGAGTTTTGTTTGTGTGCGCTTATACGAGTTGTGGTGGCGTTTATTTCGAATTGCAATTGACGTTTATTCGAACTATTTCTTTCAAACTTCAGCTTCAGGTATTTCACTTTCAATGATATAACAAGCGCTCATAAGCCGCCAACAAAGCTAGAGAAGCTGATTTATTGATCATGATATAGCTCAGGTAGTTATTGTTGGTTTTTTTTTCTTGGTGGTCTTACCGCCGAAACTTTTAAATTCCTGACATTCGAGAAGGTAATTGTTGTTTATATGTCGAGCTGAGAACCCCTGGAAATACAACTGAGGTGGACAGTAAATTGTGTCTTGTATTCATCAATTTCACTACCAATATGTACAGTTTTCGAATCTCAACATCAGTTCAAAACTTCTCTGATGTTATACCTGAGTTTGTTTCATCTTCCTTAGTCTCTGGCAGGGAAAATCCTACTTTGTTTGCAGTCTTTCTGATCTTATCCGTTTGAGTCATCGATAGACCTGGATTGTATCTTTCAATCAGCTCAATGTAAGTTCTCTGGTATGATAGATAATTGGCAGCATCTTGAGTGTGTACCTTTGCGCGCTCATAAGCCTTCCCACTTGTGAGATCATGTGTGAAACTGAATCCTTTTAGGAATTTAGGATCAATCTCTACTGTTGGATTCTTGGATTCTTGGGATAGTTTCTTTAATGACAAATCAATCTCTTTCAATTTAGAAACCTCTTTGTCTCTAAGTGCTTGAATTCTTTTGTACTTGAGGTAAGATATTTCTTTTTGGATCTGGCCTGCTCTCCTCTTGATGTCAGCTTTTTTGGTATCTATAAGCAGCTGCTCCACAAGGGATTTGAATGCATGCTTCATTATGTGGCGTGGGTTTATCAGCAATGAATCTTAAATCACTTGTAATTTGAACCTTCAATTCAAGGTGATCATGATGGGTTTTGTAAAAAGAACACAAAGCCCGGGTAAATTCTCTCCAGAGTGTTACTCACGTGACTTCATCTTCAAAAGTTTTTCACGTGACTTTCCCATCTTCGGAGTCATCAACATAGAGAGGTCATTACCAAAATCGGTTCCGAACTCGAATGCCAAATTTGAAAACAGTTATTTTAGCCTGATGTTTCCTTTTCCAACAAAGTTCATCAAACTGTCGAGCACTAAGCGTACAGCAATTCAACAACAATGCTAAGAGCCTCTTTCAAGAACCAAATAAGAACCTTTGCCTCCGTCCCAGAGGCCGTCTTGCCAAAGAAATACGGTGGTAGATACACAGTTACTCTGCTTCCAGGTGATGGTATTGGTAAGGAAATCACTGATTCTGTAGTTGAAATCTTCAAAAGAGAAAAAGTTCCAGTTGATTGGGAAACTATCAACGTTGTTGAACACTCCAAAGAAGGTGTTAAAGAGGCTGTTGAATCCTTAAAGAGAAACAAAGTCGGCCTTAAGGGTATCTGGAAGACTGATGTCTCCCAATCGGGCCACGGTTCTCTAAACGTCGCTTTCAGAAAAGAATTGGACATATACGCTTCTCTAACTTTAATCAAAAACATTCCAGGTGTCAAGACCAGATTGCAAGGAATTGATTTGGTTCTAATCAGAGAAAACACAGAAGGTGAATACTCTGGTTTGGAACATGAATCTGTTCCAGGGGTTGTCGAATCTTTGAAAGTCATCACTCAAACCAAATCTGAGAGAATCGCTAAATTCGCTTTTGATTTCGCCAAGAAGAACAACAGAAATGAAGTCACCGTTGTTCACAAAGCCAACATCATGAAACTTGCCGATGGTTTGTTCAGAACAACAGTTAAAAACATTGGTGCTGAGCAATACCCAGAAATTGTTACAAAAGATATCATTGTTGATAACGCTTCTATGCAAGCTGTGTCCAACCCACAACAGTTTGACGTTTTAGTCACTCCAAACTTGTACGGTGCCATCTTGTCCAACATTGGTACTGCTCTTGTCGGTGGTCCAGGTCTTGTTCCAGGTGCCAACTACGGTAGAGAATACGCTGTTTTTGAACCAGGTTCAAGACACGTTGGTCTAGACATTCAAGGTAAAGGTGTTGCCAACCCAACTGCTATGATCTTGTCTTCTGCTTTGTTATTGAGACATTTGGGTCTAGATGAATCTGCTGATAGAATTTCTGCTGCTGTGTACCAAGTCATTGCTGAAGGTAAGGCTACTACTAAAGATATTGGTGGTTCTGCTTCTACCCAAGAATTCACTTCTGCTGTGATCAAAGCTTTGGAAGCTTAATTCTTACACTCACCTTTTATAGATAATGAACCCCCCTCCCCCACTAAAAGAGATTTAAGTTATGGATATTCTTTGTTATGACTTTTTAAATGATCGGATATTATTGTAGTTTCAAATAACAAACCAATACCACTTCGAAAAGTTTTACTGTATATCGAGTTCATAATAATAGTCATTGATTTCATACAGTCTAAAAGAACATTTCAGTCGTCAGTCATCAAATTGTTCCCTTCTCCTTCAGAAAGTACTTTCCTCCAACTCTCCACCATCTTGGAAGACAACTGTGCTGTTCGATGTCAACCACACTTTCAGAATTTGGATCGCAAATACATCTTTTTGAAAGCCTAATACCATTTGAAGTAGGGCAATTACCGAACGGAGCATGGTAATACCCAATGTCTTCAAAATAGTGGATTTCCGATTTATCCATCAGGAGAGCAACACCAAGAGAATGAACAGGAGCATCACCCCATCTTTCGTAATAGAAACCACCCAATTGATCGAGATATTGGAAGTATGCTTCATAGGCTTCACTTCTGAAGAAGTTCAAATCTCCAATCTCAAAATTAGACCAGAAATGACATAAATTGTAATCATTTGTTAAATCAACTCTAATCTGCATATGTGAAAATGTCTCTGTATCCGTCAGGAACTTCATAGAGTTGTTTGGATGAAGATATTGTGGGTTTTCTTCAATAAAGTCCATTGTCTTGTCCCATAAAGATGGAATTGTCTCTTCGTACTCATGAATGGCAATAACGAATCCATACTTCTTTTTGTTTTCTCTCATCAACTTGAATGGATCATACTGGAAGTCACAATAATATTGAATACCAGGCTCAACTCTGAAATAGTAGTCGTAGTTCTTCAATAATTCCTGCTTGTAAAAAAATCCAGAATTGAACCGGCACATATTTCTATACGATTTTGAGTCAGCATAGAGAACGTCTTTCTCCACAAGATCTTTGATTGATTGTTCAAATAATTCTTCATCGATGAAATCTGGACGATTCCAATCTTTTTCTGGGATCAAACCGTACTGCGTATCACCAGATGCCATTAAAGAAGTTGCTTCGATAAACTCAGCGTCAAATGGAACGTCATTCAAGAAAGTCCAAGTGTATCTGTATTTTTTGTTGAACCTGTCTTCCAATGAGCGCATTGATTCCAAAGCTTGATCGATCTCCCAATTTCGCACTAACATCAAAATGGTAGCATTCTCTTTTCCAGGTGTAACATCATCTTTGTTCTCATCACTGAGAATTTTTTGAGAGTATGAATTTGTCGAGAGTTTAGGCTCAAATATCTCTTCTGGATTGTATATTGTTTCCAACTTATAGCTCTTCAGATTGTTGACTACTTGTTTGAAAAGATCCTGCTCATAAGAAACACTCTCGAGCTTCTCTCTAATGAAAGTGGTCGACTGGAGAAGGATCCCCAACAGACATGTTATTAGCACCCACACTCGTTGAAAGAGCTGCATTGTGTATTATGAGCGAATGTGAGAAGCTGTGAGTGATGGAGGATTAAGCGAGTTTAACACCTTCGAAGACTGTCCAAAATCTGTCCCGGTTCGCTTTCAAAGTTGGCAGATCGAGACTTTCTATTCTAGCGATGGGCCCAAGGGATTACCCGGCGTATATTGCTTTCTGAGCACTCTAGAGTAACATAACACTTTTGGTTCACCCAGCAAACGTGAGGATATTCAGAGAAAATCCTTGGGTAGCTGTATTTGTCCAATGACCATCAAAAAAGAAGATCAAGAAAGATACAATTCGAAATTGTGCGTTTATCAGGAGCTGTCAAAAGTGGTGTGGCAGAAGTGCAGAGCGTTCAAATTAGCTCGGAAAGATCATGCGGCGAACAGCTAACTTAAATATCTGAGTGATGAAAACCTAGTCACTCTGTAACAACACCACAATAGTCGATCAATCTACATGAGAAACATAATAACCACTGTTCAGTTATTTGTTCCATTTTGTTCTGGCAAAAATCCCAAAAACAGATCAAAAACCAAAAAAAATTCGCGAAATTACCTCCCGAAATTTGCCACCAAACCCAAAAAAATCCGTCAGCAAAAACAAAACCTCTACAACCACCCAAACCCCCTTTCATAACCAAAGCTCAATTGATCTTGATCTGTATATTTACAATCAATTGTGAACAATGGCTGCTGAAAAGAAACCGCTTATCGACAACTCTGGTGGTCAACCTTCGAAAGAAGACGCTACCGCTACCGCCATTTTAAGAAGAAAGAAGAAAGATAACGCTTTATTGGTTGACGACGCCACCAATGATGATAATTCTGTCATTGCTTTGAACTCTGCCACTGTTGACAAATTAGAACTATTCAGAGGTGATACAGTCAATGTCAAAGGTAAGAAGAGAAGGGAGACTGTCTTGGTCGTGATGGTTGACGATGATATTGAAGATGGGGCTGTTAGAATCAACAGAGTTATTCGTAACAACTTGCGTGTCAGACTTGGTGATATTGTCACCATCCATCCAAATCCAGATATCAAATACGCCACTAGAATCTCAGTGCTGCCAATTGCTGATACCGTCGAAGGTTTGACTGGTTCTTTGTTTGACGTTTATTTGAAACCATACTTTGTCGAAGCCTACAGACCAGTCAAAAAAGGTGATCATTTCACTGTTCGTGGTGGTATGAGACAAGTTGAATTCAAAGTTGTTGAAGTTGAACCAGAAGAAGCTGGTATTGTTGCTCAAGATACTGTTATTCACTGTGAAGGTGAACCAATCAACAGGGAAGATGAAGAAAACAATATCAATGACGTTGGTTATGATGATCTGGGTGGTTGTCGTAAACAAATGGCTCAAGTTAGAGAATTGGTTGAATTGCCATTGAGACATCCACAGCTGTTCAAATCTATTGGTATCAAACCACCAAAGGGTATTTTAATGTACGGTCCTCCAGGTACCGGTAAAACCTTAATGGCTAGAGCCGTTGCTAATGAAACTGGAGCTTTCTTCTTTTTGATTAATGGTCCTGAAGTCATGTCCAAAATGGCTGGTGAATCTGAATCAAATTTGAGAAAAGCTTTTGAAGAAGCTGAAAAAAATGCTCCAGCTATTATCTTTATTGATGAAATCGATTCTATTGCTCCAAAGAGAGACAAGACTAATGGTGAAGTTGAAAGAAGAGTTGTTTCTCAATTGTTGACTTTGATGGATGGTATGAAAGCCAGATCAAACGTTGTCGTCATTGCTGCTACCAATCGTCCAAATTCTATAGATCCTGCTTTGAGAAGATTTGGTAGATTCGATCGTGAAGTTGATATTGGTATTCCAGATCCAACTGGTAGACTGGAAATTTTAAGAATCCATACCAAAAACATGAAACTTGGTGACGATGTTGATTTAGAAACAATTGCTTCTGAAACTCATGGTTATGTTGGTGCTGATATCGCTTCCTTGTGTTCTGAAGCTGCTATGCAACAAATTCGTGAAAAAATGGATTTGATTGATTTAGAAGAGGAAGAAATTGATGCTGAAGTTTTAGATTCTTTGGGTGTTACCATGGATAATTTCAGATTTGCTCTTGGCAATTCTAATCCATCTGCCTTGCGTGAAACTGTTGTCGAGAGTGTTAATGTTACTTGGGAAGATATTGGTGGTTTGGACAAGATTAAAGATGAATTGAAAGAAACTGTTGAATATCCAGTTCTTCATCCAGAACAATACACCAAATTTGGTCTATCACCATCAAAAGGTTTGTTATTTTTTGGTCCACCAGGTACTGGTAAAACTTTGTTGGCTAAAGCTGTTGCTACTGAGGTTTCAGCTAATTTCATCTCCATTAAAGGTCCTGAATTATTAAGTATGTGGGTTGGTGAATCCGAATCCAACATTCGTGATATCTTTGATAAGGCTAGAGCTGCTGCTCCAACAGTTGTGTTCTTTGATGAATTGGATTCTATTGCTAAACCAAGAGGTTCAGGTCACGATTCTGGTTCTTCTGATCGTGTTGTCAATCAATTGTTGACTGAAATGGATGGTATGAACGCTAAAAAGAATGTCTTTGTTATTGGTGCCACTAACAGACCTGATCAAATTGACCCTGCTGTTTTAAGACCTGGTCGTTTGGATCAATTGATCTACGTTCCATTACCAGATGAACCTGCAAGATTATCCATTTTGAAGGCTCAATTGAGAAACACTCCATTGGAGCCAGGTTTGGATTTGGATTTGATTGCTAAGAGTACAGTAGGTTTCTCTGGTGCTGATTTGTCATACATTGTTCAAAGATCGGCTAAATTTGCCATCAAAGATTCTATTGAGGCTCAAAAAAGACAGGAAATTGAAAGGGAATCAAGAAGAGTTAAAAATGAAGACGTTGAGATGGATGACGAAAAAATTGTTGAAGTGGAAGAAGATGATGAAGATACTGTTCCATTTATCACGAAATCTCACTTTGAAGAAGCTATGAAGACTGCTAAACGTTCCGTTAGTGATTCCGAACTACGTCGTTATGAAGCTTATGCTCAACAATTGCAAGCTTCAAGAGGTCAATTCACCAACTTCAAATTTGGTGATTCTAGTGCCAATTCTTCATTAGATCAAACCATTCCAGCTTCTTCAACCAACGATGCCTCCAATGCTGGTAATTTCGGCAATGCTGAAGAAGATGATGATTTGTACAGCTAGTTGTTGGGTTACATCTCTTTAGTTGAATAGGTACAAAGTTTTAAGAAATTTTTAATGTTTACAAAATTTGAAATTTTGAAGTAGTTGAAGTAGTATAATGAAAACAATTAAAAGCAGGTCCATAAATAACGATTATAATTAGTAAAACAAACAAACAAGTCATAGAAACAAAAAAAAACAAAATTGAAGTGGAGGGTCGGTGGGGTCATTAGAATTTTTAAGAGAGGTATCCATAATTACTCTATAATTGTGATATTTTTCTTTTTTGGTTGTGAGGATAGTCGATCTCAAATCGGATGATCAAAAAGCGGCACTTGTTTGTGTTGTTGGCATAACAATTCTTGGGATACCAGCATTTGACAAGTTGAAGCTTTTTGAGGACTTTGTGATATTATTAAATTTGTTCTCCTCGTTTAAGTTTCTAATTCTAAGTGGTTTTGTTGGAGTTGTGTAGAAATCGACGTTGTCAATCGAACTTTTAACGTAAGATTGATGTAGAGCATTTGATGAGTTGAGAGATGCCAATGTTGATCTTGATGAAGAAGCAGACATCAACGATGGAACGGATGATTGAATGGAATTTGCACTCATAGAGTTCGACAGGAACTTTGGTGTAGATGTGGATGAACGAAGGGAGTTTGTGGAAGTGGAAGCCGAGATGTAATGTTCTTGACGTTGTAACATTTGTTCTTTCTGTTTGATTTGCATTGATCTCTTGATTGGTGTGATGAAGACCGAAAGAGAGTTAATCAGATCTGTGTTTGTTATTATGAGATCCCAGTTGAGGTATTCTAGCATCTCCCTTTCTATGGTGTTTACTTCTTGGATGGACAACAAACCATCGGTGTATTTTGCCCAGTGTTTGTTGATTGGAGATGAGTCGTTAAGGAACTTTGCAGCTAGAATCAGAGCACCTAGAAAGATTCTATGTCTTGTTGTTTCGATACCGTAGACGTTGGAAGGAAGGATGTTTTTAAGTCTAATAAGGTAAACAAGCGTTGACATCAAAGTGGAAGTTTGAACGTTGGAGTACTTGATCAAACGACGGATGAACTCATAAAGAGATACAATGCTGTTTGCAGAGTCTGGCGAACTTGGAGGAGAAGGGTATATTCTAGAAGGTTTGAGTTTGATGAGAGAGTCTGTGACATCGACCAGATGTTGAACCATCTCAGAGTTGACTGGTTTTCTCTCAAAAGCGAGAAGAGCTTCTTTGTCAGACATTGATTGCGATTTGAGGAGCGTTGTTGTTGTTGTTGTTGATGTTTAATAAGTGAATGGAATGGAAAGCGGAATTGTCAAAACTTTTATATCAACAACAGACAAGGATAGTAGTGAGTGCGATGGAGAATGGAGGAAACACTGAAGCTTCCAAACCACAAACGGGAACAAAACAACCATTCTCCATGACTTATATACCAACACAACACTCTTTGCAGCAGGTTCATCTAGAAAATTTAGACAATCCAGCCACTTCATGCGTAAGCGTGGCCTAACCGATGCAGCTGACGCGTCGCAAAAATACAAAAAATTGGTGCTTTTTGTTCGAAGGGGCTGTTTGAGACGCGTTTTTTTCAATGATTTGCCCATTTAAGTATGCCAGCGATGTGTTTGTTTGTTTTGACCCATCCATCGGACTCGCAACGGTATCTGCTTGTTTGTTTTGGCAATCTGTTTTCAAATGAGGTTATGATCTGCCTACCGTGCCTTTGGGATGTTCTAGCCTGAGTTGACTTCGTTGTTGGGGTAAATTGGTACTAGAGAAGCCTTCTAGACGAATTGAAGTGCGACATGTTGTTCCATCCAGCTCGTCATGGGACACTCACTTACCTCAATGTCTGTAGTTTTGGTTGCTATTATCCCACCGTGTCTCATCAGGTTCCCCTTCGACACGCCATCTACCCGTGAAAAACTTGAGCCCTGTGCTATTAGTATTTTTTAAAAACGTACTGGTTAGTGTTCCTTCCAAAGATCCCTTAGCTAATAGAAGCTCCTGCATACAACGTCTAGGCTCTTGACAATAGGCACAGCTGTCTATTTCTACAAATCTAGAGCTCTAATTCACCAACTAACTTTCCCCCTATGGCCCAGTTCTCATCGCGCCACTCAATGCTACTAACGTTCGAAGGCACCACTTAATTGATGGCGAGGTTATCTATTTTACATAACCTCAATTAAGCACTAGTATTAAACTATTGCTGGCAGAAACACACGCTGAATTAGTTAAAGAGTCCCCGAGACACGTCAATATATTGTCTCACTTCCATTGACCGGCTTGTTATGATCTCGTATGTACCCTGTCAACTTTTAGTTCCATCTCTTCATAACCAGCCATCTAATCACAAAACGCTGGATCCATTAAATTGGACAATGCAATCGATCTCTAAAAACAAAATCAGCGCATCTTGATGCTGCTCACCATGATCCTGTCTGTATCCATCAAATTTTTTTTCTTTAAACCTGAACCTCATGATCATTCCCATCGTCATCATCCTTTTTGTCCGTCTTCCGTTGGCTATGATAAGTTTTTGTTATTTTTCGTAAACACAGACTGTGCGCCAAAATCCCCCAAACGGCAATCACACGATCACAAAAAAAATTTCGTTATTACCTAAAGCAGTAATAATTGTTTGACGATTTTGCCAGATCACGAAAATCAAACCGAAAATGGCAAAAATTCCAGCTGGGCGAGAAAAAAAAAAAAATGACACAAAAGCCTAAAAGTCATGTTTTTTTTTTTTTTTTTTCTTGAACAGATCATAGCAAGAAATCTGGGGTAAATCATATAAAGATCCAACGTTTTGTTTGTCCTTTTGTTTTGTTTAGTTTACCCGAAGATACTTCACTTCTTCTTCTTCTTCTTCTTCTTTCCTTTTTTACTTCTTTTTTTCCTTAACCTTTTATACCTAATTCTTCTAGTTCTTAGTTGCTAAATCCACTTCCACATAAAGCCTGCTATTTCAACACAAGCCATGATGGCCTCCGTTACACCCTTTGTACTATGCCTTCTGTTTGCTTTTTTTGGTATTCCGTTCGTCTTCCAGAACTGGCCGTACAAGTATGAGACATTAACAAATGGAACACCGTCCCAACCTCAAACACAACGTTCTAGTCTCCAGTTCACAAACCAAGATGATATTGGTGTGCAAAATACGTTATCAACCCCAATATTTCACACCATAGATAATTTTAATCTTCATTCGGACTTCAAGTTGCTAAAAATATATCCATACAGAGAGATTTCAAGGGATGTTTTTGATAAATGGGTCAAGGAACAATACGAGATCTCATTCGACAAGATTTTGGGAAACGTTGGTGATTTGAACTGGAGTGGTGATCTAGTTGCTTCGAAAAACGTGTCTTTGGGTGCTGTTATTGCTAGTCCTTCCACCAGTTATCCAAACTATTTTTATCAGTGGATTCGTGACAGTGCCATTACGATCAACTCCATCGTTAACCATTTGGCAGATTTTGATCAGTTCCGGAACGAAAGCCTCCAAATCACAGTGGAGAACTATTTGATCAACAGTTATCATTTGCAAAGAACTGATAATCCAAGTGGGAAGTTTGATGAGAACGATTTGACGAGTCTTGGAGAGCCCAAATTCATGGTGGACTCAACTGCCTTCACTGATCATTGGGGAAGACCACAGAACGATGGTCCACCTTTGAGAATCATCACCATCGATAATTTCATCAAGAATTCACAGAAGTTTGGTAAAAGTTTGTTGCAGACGGAGTTGTTTGCAGACTACAAAGATATCTATTACAGGGTTTTAAAACTTGACTTGAGATTTATCATCAAACATTGGTTGAATGAGAATTTCGACCTTTGGGAAGAGATTGAGTCCCACCATTTCTTTACCTCGTTGTCACAGTTGAAAGCTTTGAAGATTGGGATCAGGTTGTATGGACAGTATGATGATGGTGATGAAGAGTTCCACCATGCCTTGGTGCAGACTTATAAGGACTTATTGAAGTTCATTTATGATGATTCTGGATTTGTGAATTTCAACTTGAATCACATTGTGGAGACACCATCTATCTTGAACCAGAGATCTGGGTTGGATGCGGCTATTTTGATTGGTTCTTTGCTAACCCATGACGATGTCGAGGACCCAATCCCATTCGACGTGTCTGACGGGTTGATCTTGAACACGCTAACCGAGTTGGTGAAAGTTATGAAGTACGCTTATCCTTTGAATCATGGGAAGATCAGCTTGAATCTTGGTGTTGCCTTGGGAAGATATCCAGAGGATTTGTACGATGGTGTTGGAATCTCTGAAGGTAATCCATGGTTCTTGACTACTTTGGCTGCAAGCGAGTTGTTATTCAAGTTGATCGACAACCTGTACACGAGCCAGAAGGATTTGATCATTGATTCAAGCAACCAGTATTTTTACTTCAACAACATCTTAGAAACCGACGACCAGTTTTTCACGCTGAGTGGTGAAAGTTTGAACATTCCTTACAATTCCATCGCTTTCAACCAAACCATTCAAAATTTGTTCCTGTTGGGAGATTCTTTTATGGATGTCATCAGGGAACACGTTGCAAACGACGGTTCTATGAGTGAACAATTCAACAAATACAATGGTTTCATGCAAGGTGCGGAGAACTTGACTTGGAGCTATGGCTCTTTTTGGAGTGCCTATCGTTGGAGACAAAGAGCTGTCAACTTTATCGAAGCTTTATGAAGAGCTCTGAAGATCTAGATTATGTAATTCAATTAAACTAGAATATGTTGTTAAGAGAATTTTTTATACGTTCGTTCAAGATTTAATGATCAGATATCATGTATAATTGAATTTACTCTTCCTTACCAATTTTAGTTTGTTTTGTTTTGTTCATCGTTCGTACTCCCGTGTCTTATAATGCAACAAACTACGACATCTATACTCGAAGTAGCGTTCCTGCGTGCGATTACGTATTTTATGAGACATATGTCTGTATGTCAAAATCACAAGTTCCGAGGGTAGTTTTAAGTTTCAGACGCGTCCGGAACTCTCACCAATATAAAAGAAACAAAGTATAACGTGGTATATAATCAATATAACCTTATCAAAAATAACTTATCACTTAGTGTGTACAACGCTCAATGATATTTTTACTTCATGATTGCAATGGAAGTCAAATGGTGATTGACCTGCATGATCATGGATCGAATTTTGACCAAGGTAGCAACGGTGCAATAAACTTCCAATGTGATAAGACCAGTTATTTTCAGTTTCAGTAGACTTGGAGACTTAGGCAAAAAAACAAGGATCGCATCCACTTAGGAAAGCAAGGATTGGGGATTTTTGAATTTATAATGATGACACAAAAAGTAAAAAAACAAAAAACTTCAAAACAAAGAAATTGGAAACACAATATCTTCTAGTAAAGTCAATCTCAGATATCAACAACAAGTTTGACGAATGCAATCTCAGTAGCTCACTTGTAATATATTTCGGTATGCCTTAGAAATAGATTAAAAGGCTCGATATAATAGACTAGAGATCTTTGAGTTCCAAACGAACCATCAAATGGAATAGATTAGTGTCGGACATGATTCAGTGGCATAGGCACTCTACTGCATAAACCGATCGTTCTTTCCTCAATGACATATTCAACCGATGAAGTATTAACCTTAATTCTGTGTTTGTTTTTTTTTTGTATTTTAGTCTTTTCTTCTGACTTCACAGTGCAGAAACAATACAATACGGGTAACCCTATGATTGCATTCAAAGATCTTAGTTTCGTCTTTTGTATTTGATCAATTGAGTTCATTTCTTGATACCTTTTGATTCATTTTAATGTTTCTGTTATAGTGAGAATACAGAAAGATGGGACTACTCAATTTTAAATAAATCTAATAATTTATTATACAATTTTGTACTGCAAAAGTAATAACGACGATCTCATTTTACATATATGAATTTCATAAAAAAATTGACTCATATGAAAATTGTATAATTTTAAATCAACTAAGAAGTAGATATATATTCGAATCAGCTCAGTGAATATTTTTATAACCCCATGACAAATCCATCTCGTTAGGTTCCCAATTTGAGAGAATTTAATTAACACAGTCGATAGTATGAAACTTCATACAAACCACATTTCGCGAATGCATTCGATACGCTACTCAGATCTACTTCCGACATGAATATCACGTGAAACTCCGAGGTATAGATTATATATCACTGCTCTTAATACCTAAGTGCTGTCTTTGTGTCATGGTGACACAAAAACGATCTAAAGCTCCACGTTTACACAAAAACGATTTGAATCTCCAGATATAAAAACCTTGAATTCCCTTTTTTTTTTTGAAAAGAAACCAACTCATCCAACCATACCAACTGAGTTGAGTTAGAAGCCATCACCACCGATACACCCATTAGGTAACCTTACCCAACGAGCCTATCTGTGAGTAACTTCCTATTCTATTCCTACCTTGAGATTAGCTAACCTTCTGCTACAGTTTTGGCACCTGTTTCACTCCAGTTTGACGGTTTTGTGGTTGGGCCTGAGGCTAACGAGATGCTCATGATAGTGATTTGGACATTCACTGAGATATTTGATGCTTTATGACCCTGAGATGCTGTTGTGGACGGCTTATTCTGCTCGTTTGTGGTACTCCGATGTGCTTTGATCTGTTTCCTTTCAGTTTTGGTGTTGAGTAAGAAATGATTGTTCAGGAAAGTGGTGGACGCCTGGGTTGATGGAAGACGATGTGACATGATGGGGACTTGTGGTGGTAGACCGAGAACCTACTGAAGACGCCATTGGAAAACTGTTTTTGGATCTGAGTCTGACTGATGTCTGGTGGATGCTGCTGGATGGAGTTTGTGATTTACTTTGAAGTATCATTGTGTGATCTGTGCTCTCCAAGATCGACTGTTGAAGGTTGACTGATGTCTGGTGGATACTGCTGGATGGATTTTGTGCTTTACTTTGAAGTATTATTGTGTGATCTGTGCTCTCCAAGATCGACTGTTGAAGGTGGTGGAAGCTTGGATAGATGGAAGATGATGAGACATGAAGTGGACCT
>JAJLXG010000064.1:0-27552 GCA_030571235.1 Wickerhamomyces sp. yHMH26
TCCATATTTAATCTCTTTGGACTATTTTAATGGAAAACATTCTTCTTAAAACACTGTCTCTGGAAACACCAAAAGTACTGGTTTACTAGAAACCAAGATTTTACATCGAGTTATTCTCAGGACTGGGTTTACCAGTTCACTCCTATGTTCCTATCTCAGGTTGATTGCAGCTGGTAGTTACACCATGCTGTGTTTTCTATATATATATAGGTTTGAAGCCCTGCTCAGAAAAATTGTAAGTCGAATAAAACACTATAAGTAGTGATCTCATAAGAGGCCATCATAGTATAGTGGTTAGTACAGTTCGTTGTGGCCGAGCAAACCCAGGTTCGATTCCAGGTGATGGCATTTTCTTTTTTTCAAGTTTTCTATAATGTTACCCGTGCTTGGAATTTATACTATAGGAGATATGTATGACTAGCTAAATGCAGAGGCAATTTTCGAATTAATAGAGCAATGATTGATACATTACATGATAACAATGTTAGGGGGATTGTTGATTTTGAGCATAAATTTTTCGTTCCCTAGCCAAATCCAGCCCATTCCACGGAGAAACAAATGACTTCATTCTTTAAATCTTCTGAATTCCTTTCAGCGTTCTCTTTGCCGAAGTCACTTCCCACTAACCAGATCTTCTTTACGCCAGTGGCCAATCTTCCCCCAGTGACAATGTTTTGAAGACCAATGTCTTGATCTGGACCGAATGTGTTAACTATGAGATGAGCATGGTATCGTAGTGGATCACCTGGATACCCAATGAATTTACCACCGAATCGTAGACCTGGTGCAAGAAAATAACCATTAGCTTTTAGTAATGCGAACAGGGCATAATTGAAAGGGTCGTACTTGAGTGATTTTAATAATGAGCCTTGCAGGCTTCTATTGCCTTTGTAAATTTCTGCAAAAACATTGAAGTTTGGTTTACCTTTTGGTGTATCTGCAATATTCACCATCAAACTCTTAGCTATGGTCGTATCATCGGGCACCTTCTTGTTTTCTGCCTTCTTGTTTAATGAATGGACCTTTTCAGTAAATTGTTTGATCTTCTGTTCTCTTTGTCGGGCAAAGTCATCAGCCCTGTTCCACTGTATCAGCTTGATCTCCGCATCGCTTAAATCTTTGAACAGATCGTCAATGAACTTCTCATCTGGAACCAGATATGCGTAATTATTTAAAACCAACCAAACCACCTCTTCGACCATCAGCTGTAGTGGTAGACCAAGAAACACGTTTTGCTGTGGAGCTGAGGGCAGTGTTCCCGTCAAGACACCGCCTATTCCAAGGCTACGCAGAGTCCTCACGTCACCGAGATCGAAAACCAGTGCCTTGTTTGCCACGAGACCTATCTTGACTTTATTGTAGCTTGCCATATGGGAGTCTACGAATAGGGCTCTGCACCAATTTTAGTGTGACTAGTCGTAATGACATATAAAAAAAAAAAAAAAAAAAAAAATTATTGTGTGCGTGTTTACTATTTTTTTTTTTGCTCCGCTGCGTTCTGCCGAATTCGCTTTGTGCCGAATCGAACTGTTGTCGTGGGCCACCCTGAGCTTTCTAGTGTTCAGGAGCCCCTTTATAGAATTTACAGCGATAATACCCAGTTCGCCTCAAGCACGAATCCGATGATTTAGAGCGCAGGCCGCAATGCGAATGCCAATACCAAACAGTCTTTATACTGCCACACGCTCTTCTTTGGTAGAGTAACCGATAAGATGTCCTCTTTCGGCACTCTTTCAATGCTCATCCACGATTTTAGCACAGCCCGGTTCTTGACTTTCGCGGCCTACATAAATTTCAGAGGCAGAACCCTGAGAAACGTCAACCGAATGAAATGCACAAACTTTGTCGTTTCTGGTACTATTCCACTCAGAGGCTGTTTCCATTTAGCTTCACAGTCACTTTCCAGGCGCTGCTTCCGAGTCCGTGTCCCAGATCTAACAAAACCAAGCTCTCCTGCTCACTGAGACATCTTTTTTCCTAACGAGAGCCCATCAGATCCATACATCGAGACCACTTCGTTTGTTGCCTTATCCCACTTGCTGTTGACTGGGCATTCATCACACTTTGTCCGCTATAAAACCCTGGTACGCGCTCCAATTGAATATTCCATTCTTAACTACATCTGAAAGAAAGCAGTCCCATAGAACATGTCTGCCTCTGGAGCCCAATCTCTCACGAAGAGACTAACCGCAAAGAGTTTTGCCTCCTCAAACAAGAACACAGACTCGTACGGTGTTTCTCTGGATGATTTGACTGCACTCCATGACCCAAAGTCTATCCTGGAGTTTAAGAAACAGTTTAACAGCGATGTCAATACCTTCTGCAATATCCTACAAACAAATGAAACAAACGGTCTAGATTTGACCCTTCCCAATCTTGAAGAGAGAAAGGCCAAATTTGGTATTAACAAACTTCCAGAAAGAAAGCCAAAAAGTTTCCTAGCACTCGCTTGGGAGGCCATGCACGATAAAGTCTTGATCCTGTTGTCCGTTGCTGCTGTTATCTCTTTTGCTCTTGGTCTTTATGAAACTTTCGGACAACCTCCTGAATACGATGCCGAAGGTAATGAGATGCCAAACATCGAATGGGTTGAAGGTGTTGCTATTATGGTTGCCATCATCATCGTTGTTCTCGTTGGTGCTGCTAATGATTACCAAAAAGAACTCCAATTTGCCAAACTGAACGCTAAGAAGAATGACCGTGAGATCATTGTCATTCGTAGTGGTGAAGAAACTGTTATTTCCATTTATGACTTACTTGTTGGTGATATTCTCACTCTTCAAACTGGTGATGTCTTGCCTGCCGATGCAGTTTTAGTCCAGGGTGCTTGTGAATGTGACGAAAGTGCATTGACTGGTGAATCGTTGAGTATCCGTAAAGTACCAATCAGCTCTGCTTTGAAAGACTATGATGAGAAGTTCCCAGAACAAGACAAGGACATTGGAACAAAAGGCGTTCCAGATTCATTCATGATTTCTGGTTCCAGATTGTTATCTGGTCTAGGTAGAGCCATCGTTACTGCCGTTGGTCCAAACTCCATTCATGGTCGTACTATGGAAGCTCTGAAGATTGAACCTGAATCCACTCCTTTGCAAGTCAGATTGGATAACTTGGCTGGCGGTATCACTAAATATGGTATTCTTGCTGCTGTTGTTCTTTTCATCGTCTTATTTGCCAGATTTTTGTCCAACTTGCCAAGAGGTAAGAAATACTACGAGCTGACCCCATCTGAAAAAGGTTCAAAGTTTTTGGATATCGTCATCACTGCTATTACCGTTATCGTTGTTGCCGTTCCTGAAGGTTTACCATTGGCCGTTACGCTGTCCTTGGCTTTTGCCACAACGAGAATGGCAAAAGATGCCAATTTGGTGAGAGTGTTGAGAGCTTGTGAAATCATGGGTGGTGCCACTGCTGTCTGTTCTGATAAAACTGGTACATTGACTGAAAACAAGATGAAGATTGTCAATGGTAACATCTCTGGTCAAGAATTTGATGACAATGCTCATGCGGAGATTGAAAACTCTGATCAATTGAACTTGACACCTGCAGTTAAGCAGTCCATTTTGACAAACATCGCCCTGAACTCAACTGCTTTTGAGAATAAAGATCACAAAGCTGACAACAATCCTCTGGTGATCCCAAAGAAGAAACACTTTTGGTCATCTGGTCCTAGTCAATCAAGTTTTGCTGATAATGCTCCAACTGAACCATTCATCGGTAGTAAGACCGAAACTGCTTTGCTTGGTCTTGCTAAGAAATCATTCGGTTTGAATGATCTTGCTGGTTTGAGATCCAACCCAAGTTATCTAGGTATTTCTGAAGTTTCTCAAGTCATTCCGTTTGAGTCTTCAAGAAAATGGGGTGGTGTCGTTGTCAAGTTGAACGATGGTACTTACAGACTTTACGTCAAAGGTGCTGCTGAATTGGTTTTTGCCAGATGTTCTCACATTTCGACTGAATCTGGTGATGTTGCCAAATTGACTCAACAAACTCAAGCTCAAACATTGGACAAGATTACCAATTACGCTGAAATGGCCTTGAGAACCATCACTTTGGCTCATAAAGACTTCAAAATATCATCTTGGCCTCCAAAAGAACTCGTTGATAAGACGCCAGGTGAGGCTGAAGCTGATTTGTTACTTGGTGAAGCTATTGACTTGAACAACTCTGATGGTCTGGTACTTGACGCTATTGTGGGTATCAAAGATCCATTGCGTGCTGGTGTCGCTGATGCCGTTGCTCAATGTAAGAGAGCCGGTGTCACTGTTCGTATGGTCACTGGTGATAACGTTATTACTGCTAAAGCCATCAGTTTGAACTGTGGTATCCTGTCACAAGAAGATTTGACTAATGAATTGACTTGTTTGGAGGGTCCAGCTTTTAGAAAACTGTCCAAGGAACAAAGATTCAAAGTCGTTCCACAACTGAAAGTTCTTGCTAGATCTTCTCCTGAAGATAAGCGAATTCTTGTTGAGACGTTGAAGAAACAAGGTGAAGTCGTTGCAGTCACTGGTGATGGTACCAATGATGCACCAGCTTTAAAGCTAGCCGATGTTGGATTTTCCATGGGTATTTCAGGCACTGAAGTTGCCAGAGAGGCTTCTGATATTATCCTGATGACTGATGATTTCTCTGCTATTGTTAACGCCATCAAATGGGGCAGATGTGTCTCCAGTTCCATCAAAAAATTCATTCAGTTCCAATTAACTGTTAATGTCACTGCAGTTGTTTTGACTTTTGTCTCTGCTGTTGCTTCCAGTGATGGTCACTCCGTTTTGACCGCTGTTCAATTGCTATGGGTCAACTTAATTATGGATACTTTGGCTGCTTTGGCTTTGGCCACTGATAAGCCTGATGACTACGTTCTGGATAAAAAACCTGAAGGTCGTAAGACTACTTTGATTTCTGTGTCTATGTGGAAGATGATCTTGGGTCAATCCTGTTTGCAACTGGCTATCACTTTTACTTTACATTTTGCTGGTAAACAGATCTTTTATGGTTCTCGTGCAATCACAAGTCATGAACAACTCAAGCTTGATGCGTGTACCTTCAACACTTTTGTTTGGTTGCAATTCTTCAAATTATGGGTTACCAGAAAATTGGACGAGGGTGATGGTATCACGAGGGTTAAAGATCGTATCAGTGCTTCAAATCTAAATTTTTTCCAACACTTGTTCAGAAACTGGTACTTCCTGGCCATCGCTGGTTTAATTGGTGGCTGTCAAGTTCTTATCATGTTTATCGGTGGTTCTGCCTTCACCATTGCCAGACAGACCGGTGCTATGTGGGGTACTGCCATCATTTGCGGTATGTTGTCCTTGCCATGGGGTTTGGTGATCAGAATCATTCCAGATGTATGGGTGATTAGAGCATTCCCAACAAGAGCATGGAATGGTCTTCAGTACATCTTGTCATTCAAATACTTGGGACTCGGAAAGAAAAAGAAGTACCAAAGAGATTTCAGTGATTCTGAAGAGGAAGAAGAGGAGAAAGATTTGTTGTACAAGGCATACCCAGCATTCCAAAAGACTAAAGAAGAGATTTTGCTTGTCAGAGAGATCGACAATGAGGAAGGAAGTTCACTGAACCCATTCAAACTGATTCATAGATGGTCCTCTTCGAACAAGGATTCGGCTTCAACAACTGATGTCGAGTCGAGCATCGGTGCTCCAAAAGAGAACCACACTATAGCCGCATTGACCATGGTTCCAACGGTTGTTGGTGGTGCTGTGGCCGGTTGGTCTGCGTTGGCTTCCAAACGTGACTAGAAAAGTTCATTTCTCATCGATACATTTGCGCCGTTATATTCATTTGATTTTACTGTTGTTCAAGATACTTTGCTGTTACGTTTGTCTTTTTATTTATTAATATAGTCAATCAAGATACAAAAAAATAAACTCATTGTAGAACTTTTTGAAATAGTTCATCCTTGTCAAAGTCCTTGTTTCCTAAATAGTAGTTCTTCTCTGATTGGAGCACCTTTACAAAAACTGAGTACGAAGAGTAAAATTGACTGAGATTCTTGAAGACGGGTAGCAACTGGATGAGAGTATCGACTTTCATGAGAAGATCCTCGTCGTACTCTGTTTTCTTCTCTGAGGCACCTTTTGTCTTGAACTGTTCAATTATAGTTTCTTTAAGCGTCTCAAGGGATCTGTTGAATTCAGCAGGGAGAATGGAGTTGACTGATGATTTGTTAGACCCTGTACTAGTTGGAGCAGCTCTTGAATTTACCGGGATATTTTTAAATGACACAGTAACCTCTGCAATAGATCTGATTGTTTCCAACGATGCAGCAACTTTAAACAGGTTGGCTTTCGCTTCTGTGAGTTTCAGAAGCTTTCTTGTGATCCCACTTTGCTCACCCTCACTCGTAGACAGATTAGAGACTTTGCCGGAAATATCAGTAACCTGTTGATTGAGCGAATTGATGGAGATAGATAGTGAGTCAATGTAGTACTCTAATCTGGTCGTAGGCTTCAGCTTTGATGGTGTGGTTGATTTGTTCAATAGATACGAGGTTGGCTTTCCTGCACCGGTCGTTTGGTCGTAGGAATATGAAATGATAGAGTTGGACTGGTGTAACGTTGAGATTTTCTGTTCTAGGTTGGTCGTGAGCTCATTCGTATAGTAGTCTAAATTTGAAAGAAGCAGTGAGGTTCTCTGCTGTAAGAGCTTGATCTGTTTGACTGATGGAGAATTATTCTTCGTCGAAGGTGTCTCCAGAGAAGATTGCTCAAAGAAGGCATCAAGGTATGCGTGTGGGACGAACTCTTCGTCGAAAAACATTGGAAGTAGATCACTCATGTTGCTCAGATTGGCTTGTTTGATCTAGATTCAATACACTGGGTTTTTATTAAGTTTGTTCTGGATGCTGGTATTAATCTTTTGGTGCGGTTTTATATCACTGGTACAATTCTTTTTTTTACGAAATAGGCCTAAAAAGCATCCAAAAAGCTTCATAATTGCACCTAAAAAAATTACAAAACTGTTGTGGAAGGCCTGTGTGCTCTTAATAGGTTACTGCTAGCCGATTGAGCTTCAATCTCAAAATCAAGAGATAGAGTTTGCCAAAAAAAAAAAGGTATGTGACCTACGAGATTTGAACTCGCGCATCCGAAGATACTAGAGATTTTAGTGGTAAACCTAAATCTAGCGCCTTAGACCACTCGGCCAAAGTCACTTTTTATCAACTCTAAGGGATACCATTTTGACATCACATGACAGCTTGTTTTTCTTTTACATGGCCATCTTCAACTTTTACATAATAAAAACTGGGGCGTGTAGCGCAGTTGGTAGCGCGTTTGCCTTGCAAGCAAAAGGTCATCGGTTCGATTCCGGTCTCGTCCAATTTTTTTGCTTTCTCTTGTAAAGACACAGCGTGCCTGTACCGATCACGACATATTGTGGCTTCATACACAAGGCATTGGCACATGATGGGGGAAAAAAACATATAGGGTTCTGCGGAACTCTAAATGAAAAAGTGTGTAACTGTCCCGTCATAACCGCTCTAACTAATAATTGCTTCAGAGCTTCATTTCCTTCTGAGTATCAGTTAGTTGCTGAGGTACCTGGTTCTTGCAGCTGAAACACAGTTTCAAACTCTAGCTGGAATTAATTTTGATAATATGTTTCATCATTTTTTTTCTGGATTTTTTTTCTTGGTGAGCGAACCACTGACACTTGGGTATCCATGAATATGCAGATGAAGTTTCCAGAACTAAAAAATTTTCCTTCACTCGCATGAGTCTAAATAAAAGGCCCTAAAAACACACTTGCGAAAACTTGCTCGAAATTTGCGAAAAAACACGTTTTACGCAATTTTTCGATCATAATAAGATCTTGGACTAATAGTGGACTCCATTATAAAAACAATACAATCAAGCTAGTCTGTCTATTACTTTGAAGACCAATATTTCACTGTATTTCATCCGTGGTGGAATGGGCATTCTATTAGTCGCTTACCTCAACACATGATCGGCTGTCTGTATATCAAGCGGTGACGTGGGGTAAAGGGAATGAATGCACCAAGAAAAAAACATACTCTTATGAGGGTTAAACGTATACTACCCGAGACATCAACAACTTGCTTAGGCTTTCAAGATCAATGTAGAGTATTTGATCGGTTCAACTTCCGAGCGTATATCGATATACGCTAGCGATAACGAAATCGATGATACAGTTCCTATAATATTTGAACACGTTTCCATGATCTACTATGTTGTTGAACAGGTATTCACCCTTTCATGCTAACGAATGTGACAGCCACGTTGAAACCTCGCTAGTGACAACGTGTAGCAGCTGCTAGGACCTTAGAATAGCTCAAATGTTTCTTTGTTTAGTGGCATGCAAGGTTGGTGCTCGTAAAGCAAAGCTGGTAGAATTTACAGATATGGCACTGTCTGCCTGTTTGGCTAGTCACTGGGGAGGACCTTTTGCCTTACACCGTGATCACGGATGGCATTATAGAATTTTTGTGTCTCGAAACGTCTATAATGATATGGCTATTAATCAAGTGGCTTGAATGTTCGATGGGTTCATATAATTATGCCCTACAATAAATATTCTAGTTATAATAACTTTTCGAGTCTGTATTGCGCCGCTAGAGTCTTACAATGATGATCTATTGGGCGTTGGGTTAGACAGGATCACATACAAATAAGGGCAAATTGTGGATGCATCGGGGCAACCCCATCCAACGACTATGCCCCAATAACATCCACATAATGTCGTATATTGTCCCCCCCCATGAGGTACTGATTAATGAAGTGGGCAAAACTAGTAAAACCTATCTTGCCTCGATGGGATGGAGAAAAACAAAAAAAAAAAAAAAATTCCCAGATAGTGATCGAACGTATCTGGCTAGGGTTGTGAAAAAAAATCCAAATACGCGTCTCATGGAAAACTTCAAGGAAAAAATGACGTTGTCATTTTGACGTGATTGCTCTGTTTTTGGCGAAATTAATCAGGAAAAGTAAATAATCATGGGAATGAGGAAGCTTCTCAGACAAAGATAGCTTCAACAAAAAGAACCAGAGCCACGATGGAGCTGTCAATTCATTGGTATGGTATCCCTCGTAGTACAAGCAATCTGTGATCATGTGATGCTACGATGGTTTCATTCTACACCCTTGTCATACCCAATAATGCGTGTAGCAACCTCCCATCATAACATATCTTTTGCATTCGGCTGGAGTGCTGTCGGCCTATTATTTGAGAACAATAAGCCAGTTCAGTGTTATATATGCTCGTCATCAGTCGCACATTCGGTTGGAAATTCGCGCGTAGCGCTAAAGTTTAGTTGCAGTGCGTGTACACAGATACTATAAGTAATTCAGATCGCAAGCTTTGACTACGACGTGAAATATTGTTAAAGTTCTTTGACAAGTGCGGTGTAACTTGAGTATGCTCTAAGGCAAGCTCATCCGGGCTAGTACAAATTATATACGCTTTTCAGTCAGTGACCCGCTCAGTGGCCATACTCCTATTGTTCAAGCTGTAGACTCGACCAGAGATGGTGCCATTTCACCAAGGCACCAACTCTTTTGATATGGAGGCACTGTATTAGTGGATTACTGGTTATTGGAGTCTGATTGGGTGCATTCTCTGGTCTGCCCTGTGATTTCCTCAATATAGCGTGAGTCGTGACTAGTGTGACCTGTAATGATGGTTGAGAGTTGGGGTAATCCCACCTCACTCCTATTCAGTCCCAATGCCAACTCTGGCTTGGTGAGGTAAGAAAAAGGGTTATCCCAACTCGGATTTGTTGGGGATTGGGAAGGTGGGAGCGCAAAAGTTGGGGTTCAGAAATCACAATTTTCGCCATTTTCGCAATTTTCACATGCCCCGTTTCTAGCAATTTCTTTCCTTGAAAAAATCTTCACACCGGTAAGGGCAGCAGCGAGCTTTGACGCTTTGACACACAGCTGCAGCTAAAATTGCGAATTTGCAGGAAAAAATGACTATTGAAGTTAAAGAGGAAAGCGGGAAAAGTATAAAAACAAAATGTTTTCCACCACACCCTTTTCACACAATTTATCAACAGCAGCTCATTTAACATTCCGAACACTTCAAAAGTTCTTTTTTTGGTCTAAACGGTCCTATTCATACACTCACTCTCACTGCTCACTCCATCTGCCTCGAAGCGCTTTGAAATAACACCTTGTTTTGACATATCCACGTGCAAAACCACATTACAAATAAAATATCAAAACACGACAAAAAAAAAAATATCTCATACATCTCACAATGTCTGCTTTCAACGATTACTGCATTGCTTGTGAAAAACAATGCTCATCCCAATCAGTCTACTGCTCTGATGAGTGTAGAACCAAAGACCTTGGTTCCCACTTTGAATTCAACAACGTGCCCCAATTGATCTCGCCCGTTCTTCAACCAAGAAGTGATTCTATTGCTTCCACACTCACATCATCGAACGTTGCAACGGAAGATGAAGAAAGTGAAGAAGAGCTTAAACAACAGGAGTACTTGATCAGAAGTCCCTTGTTGCTCACGTCAACCATCAAAGAAGTAAACATAGCTGGATTAAACTTGAATGAAACCATTCCAAGAAAAGATCAAGAGTCAGATCATGCCCAGTTTCTTGCTGCTTCTTCGAGTAATTACAAGAAATGGTTAAACGTTGTTCTTTAACAATTGTCAAAGAAATATTATAAATAAGAATCTGATCCCAAAATGAAAATCTTGAAGGGATCTCATGCTATGGTTATAACTGCTATTACCTCAACATACTTTAACGACACAAAATCAAACACATTTAACGAATTCACATCACAAAACACCCAAAAAAAAACGAATCACTTGATATTCAATAATAAAGAATATTCTATATCACGTTGGTTCTCATTCATTCATACAATTTATGTCTACATTTTGACACTCCATTAAAGTCATCACTCCTAAAGAGTGCGCCTTTATTCGAAGAAAATTGAAATACATATTTCTGCTGCATTATCCAAACCTATTCTACCACATCATACGTAGTTTTATTTCCCGATGTGCTATTCTTATTTCTATTATGGTTTTATTTAGGTACTAGCCTAAATGAGCGTTTGTGTCGGCCTGCTTGAGAGACATGATTGTTTTATGGGAAGCTGTCGAACCAAACGCGTTCAGTGATGAGCCATGACACAGGCTGGTTGCTAAGTTCTAGTTATGGTGCCACGGAATGGTTTCCTTTATGATGACTCGGAGCCAAAAATCTTCGGCCGGTACCGGGGTTCGAACAAAAAAAATTTGACACCTTTTGAAATCAATAGAAGGCTTTGGAACACTAAAGAACAAATTAATTTTAATCTATGGATATTCAGCTGATTTACACTTGATGAGTTAATTCAATTGTAAATACTTTAGGTCACCGTTCCTCAACATCTGTGAACATCTGAACGGTAGGTTGTGGCTGAAAGTCTTTGTCTAGAGCTAGGACGACACCTCAACTATTGTTTCTCAACACCAATAACATCATCGAGCAGCTTCGGGGCTGTCTACCGCGCCTGGTTTCCCGTGTGTGTCGTAACCCGAAGCTTTCAGCATACCTCTCTGATGATCTCTCACTTACATCAAGACGTCACACTCTCCCCTTCAGACACTAGGCGCCACATGTACTACCGAATCGAACTCGAGAGAGGCGTCCATAACAGTTTGATTCGAGGGTTGTAGGGTGTATTACTGCTAATATATTACAAAAAACTAACTTTTACCTTGAACGTTCTCTTAAATATGCTTCAAGAGAGCTCAATAAATTAGAAGCTACTATAATAAGTGCATTGAAGTATTGAATCTGGGCCACTTGATAGAACAGGAGTTCGGCACAATGCATATCAGACAAGAGCCTTGTATATGCAATAAATTAGTGGATCAATGGATCTGGTGCTACGTCCATCAATTCTGGAACTGACGTTGTGCCAGTCAGGGCTTCCACTAATGAGCCCATTAGTACCTTGTCTTCAGAACTTTAAAAGTTGGTTTCACGTGTGAATCAAGCCAATTAAAGATTATCTGGGTATTTTTAGTTGGAAAATCGTCTGATGTGGCCAGGCTTTTTCGTAGTTTTTGGCAATGGGGAGTTTCTTCGCCATTTTTTTGCAGCATTGTTTTCGCTGATTTGGCACAACCTCGTCATTTTGCACAAAACATCAAAGTCCAAGAAAAGCACATCAAAAAGCGAAATGAGATCAAAGCCGATACAAAAATAACGAACTAAAAAAGCCATAATGGAAACGGTGAATTCTGTCCAGGATCTGGTTAATGTGCGTGTTTTTGAGTTCTATATTTGGTTTCGAACCAAATCACTAACAGTCACCTCGCTAGCTGGTGGACGCACTATATTCTGAAAGAGATCCATCAAAGATCAACTCAATACAATCATTTCTTCAACAGATACAAAAATCTAAAGACGGACTCCATTTTGCAGATCTGCTTCTTTCTACTTCTTCCTATTCACTCAATTGCAAGTTCTTTGGTGCTTTGACTTACGCGGTCAACATAAATCAAAACAAAGACATCGATACGAACGCCATCCTCATCAAACTTCTTCATCATTTAACACAAGCCATCCATGATTACAGATTTAACAATCTTTCCAACTTGTTCATCATCAGAAAGATATTCAACAATCTCTCAAAGATCTTCGTATCACAAATTCAGAGTTCCAACGTATGGAAAGATCCGTTGAGCCCACTCATCCAGATTCTCCTTTCAGATCAAGCACCTGACATCTTCATATCAATTAATTACATCGAAGTCTTACCACAAATTTGCACAGATACAGCCCTTCTATCATTACTTCTAACATACATCACAACTATCATCGAAAATCTTGTCAAGCATCAGCACCAGGACCAAACCATTCATGAGAGAGTACAATCACATATTTATTCTGCATTCAAACACATCATACTCAACACCATTCAAAGTCAGAATGAGGCTCTGACCATTCTGTGTCTCAACAATCTTGGTATTTGGATCAATTATATTTCACAAGTGGAGCTGACAACTCCAGTGAGGTACAAGGATGCCTCTGATATCTTCATTCCCCTGATAAACTTACTACGGTCATCAAATGAGGAGATCTATCAGACATCGGTCGATGTTTTGACCCAAATCTTCGAGACCAATCCCTCTTTGTTCAATTTGGAAACAAGACATGGTATTATTGAGCTTATTTCTGGTGACTGGTTTCTTGCCAAGATCAATGAGTTCTATCAAGAAGAAGATATTGATTCGTTGGAAAGCTTCGTTGTGATGAGTATAGCCATTCTAGAAGTTGATATAGTGCATCTATCTATCGTCTTGTTCAAGAACGACTCTTCCCCGCTACTGAACCTATTAGTTTTCCTTACCGGCATTCCTCTCAAGCCGACTTTAGATGAAAGCATTTCTCTCAAATTTATCGATTTTTGGACCCAGCTTTCGGAACTGTTTGTTGACGAGTTTGATACGGTGGAAGCCAGGTTAAGAAAAGATGAGGTCCTAATTGAGAAGGTGCAGAATAATTCACATGCGTTTTTCCTTCAGATATCTGCAACATATTTCAAAAAGATTCAATTATCAGTTCTATCAGATAGCAGATTCGCTACTCAGAGTCGTGAGTTCTTCAGTTACAGACAAGATGTGAACGATTTGTTCGATTCCCTTTACTCAAACGTTGGGAAGTCTCTTTTCCGGAGTCTTGTTGATAATGTTATCAATGGAGATGATATCAACGAGATTGAGGCATCGTTGTATATCCTCAATGGACTTTGTCATTCTGTCACCTTTGATGACAGCATAGACGATATGATTGATGCGCTCTTCAGATCCAACTTCCTGGAGAAGTTCAACGCTTTGAGCTCCCAGGCCGGAGATGTATCGCATTTTTACTTCAAATCAAGCATAATGTTCCTTGGGAGGGTGAATCCATATTTCAAGAAAAAGGGATCTCAATATTTGAACACTGTTGTGGCTTATGCATTCAATATTTTGCGAGAATTTACTGAGTTACGCTCCATTACTTGCAGAACTATTGTTGAAATCTGCAACGAGTGTCGCTTTGAGCTCCGTGCCAGCATTTCTAATTTTGAGCCAATACTGCTTGAGATGGTCAACAATCCATCAGTGGATCCTTACATCAGAGAAAAGGTCATCCATTCTGTTGGTTTTATCATCCAGTCAATATCTGATCCCAAAATCCAGTTCGATTTTGTGTTACATTTGATAAAACTTATAGAGCATGCTTCTTCTCCGCTCTTTCCACGGTTAAGTTCCTTAACAGAAGATGAATTTGCATATGTTTCCTCACTATTCGCTTCGCTCAAGGAGCTTGCCAAGTCGATGAGCATGCCTGATGAGTTGGAAGATGAAGATCCTGAGGTTTACAATCAATCCAAGCTGTTTTATGCCAGTCACAGTATGACTGACTATGTTGTTCAAACAATAGAGCGGTTTACATCTAATCCGAAATTGATCGCAACTGCTATTGAGCTTTTCCAAGTCGGTCTACTGGAAGACTTTGGACCGTTCTCATTTTCTTCTGATTTTGTGATCCGTTGGTCTATCACTAAAAACACGCAAAATCCGTTGATTCTGTCAAACTTGTTGGAACTTTTGTCAACCACCTTGATTATCGGTTTGAAAAAACAGACACCCCAGCATCAGCAAGTCAGCAAGGAAGGTATCGCTACTATATTGAATGTTTTCATTTTGGGTCAGTTCTCCGTCATTGAGAGCGATCCTGATCTCCTCAAATATTCTATCAATCTATTCACCACTTTGGTCATTAACTGTCCAGCATTTCTCTTGCAATACTCAGAACATTCAAACTTTATCATTGAGAAATGTTTGGATCTTTTGAGAAATACTGATGAAAGATTTGTGAAAGTTTCGTTGAAAAAATTCTGGACAAGTCTTATAGCGGTAAAAAAAGTTACTGCTGACGAGGCTCAACAATTTCGAGAGTTATTTCAAGGTAAGATTGGTTCCATTTTGACTTACTCGTTGTTTTTTGGTCTCTTCAAATCACTCAGATCAGACATAGAGTCATATTCAAGCATAATTGTGGCGTTGTTGTCGAAACACCAATTGCAATTCAAAAATTGGGTGACCGAGGCGCTAGATAGAATCAGCAAAGAGAGAATAGCCAGTGGTTCAAGTGAACTAAAGAGAAGAGATTTTTTTATAAAGCAGTTGATTGTCACAAGAGGTGCCACGAGAAAAGGAACCAATCTGATCAAGGATTATTGGGCCGAAGCAAATGGCCTCCTGTCTAATCAGCAGCTTTACGCATAAATTTTCAGAAAAAAACCAAGAACATAAAAATTTTGATCAAATCAAGGACTCAATATTGTTACACCACTCTTGTTTAATTATTTATCTCAATCCAGTAATTTTTCAAATTTGTTGACCAAGAATTCAGACTCATTGACAAAATCAATCTTACTGACTGTTAAAGCTTGATACCGAGCTCTTGATTGTTGGTTGTAGGTTTCAAGTCTAGCTCTCAATCTAAAATCATACTCGTTCATTTGAACTTTGTCAAAAACAGCTTTGAACTGTGAGCCACCTTCGTCTTTCAAAATGTGTAGATCATTAGCAGACACTCCAAGTAAAGCTTTTGCCTGTTCGTCGAAAAGTGTGATCCACAATTGACCAGATCTATCAAGAACTGAACAGGTCAGGATGTATCTGTGTCTTGGCTCTGGATGTGACACATCACACTTCTCACATCTCCACGTACCGTCACTTTGTTCAATAACTTTTCTGCTACAACCTTCTGAGGAGCAAGCTGGATAGCTGAAAGTCTCAGTCTTTACAAAACTGATAGCAGCTTTTATACTGTAATATTCTCCCTTATCACCCAAATTGCCCTCATTTTCTTGTAAATCTGAAATGAGTTTACGATCTTCCAATGAAGTTTTTTTTGTAGTGGAAATTTCTGATTTCAAAGATTGAAATGTTTCGTTACGACCTTGAGCATCATACCAACCTTTAATTGTGTAAGCCTCTGGTGTATCTGGGTTTGCAGCAATGGAAGCAGATGGCGTCAATGATAGAGTTTTACCGTTGAAATCAGAAACCTTAGCTCCTTTGATGGCAACAACTGTACCTTCTGGAGTATCGAAGTTCAAAGCTTGTTTGTTCCATAGACCAACAGTGATGGCGAATTGGGAATCATCAACGATTGTGATATCACGACGGTCATAAGAACGGCCAGCTTTTGAGGTGATTTGAAATTGTGGTAAAACCTCCTTGATAACACCAACAACATCAATAATGGTATCAGCTTCTAAAGACTGAATCTTGTTTAGTTTAACAAAGGAATAGTTCAGTTTTGGGACATCGGCAACATCTAAGCATTCCTCAATGACAGATTCTCTGTCAAGTGATAATTCATATGGGTGATCCAGGTTCGAGAACTGTGGTTTAGCTGGTTGAATTCTAGCTTTAGAGACATAATAAACTTTGCCTTCTTGTAATAGATTATAAAACTTCTCAGCTGTCTCATTGAATCCAGTAGCTCTGATTTCTCCAGTTTCATCCAAGAAATTCACATTGAACAATTTACCCTCACCTCTTTGATTGGACCATGTACGTAGATCACCTTTGTAAGAGACTCTTGCTTTCAATGTCCACACGTTTTGATATGGAGACAGTTGATCAATACCGTAAATGTTTGCTGGCTTTGCCCCTGCTGATTTGTTAACTTGTTGTGGTGGTCTTGCTGGGGCTGTAGAGGGGGTGGCAACAGGTGCTGGAGCTGCCACTGCAGTTTGAGCAGATGGGGTTGGTGAGCCTGAAGCAACACTATCACCTTGGTATCTGTCTTGCTCCGGGTGTTGTTTGAAATATTCATCAACAGTAATGGTATTGGAACCAATCTTCTCAGACTCAACTTGTTTAATCACCAACTCGCCGATAATCAAGACGTGTTTGTTCTGAGCACCCATTCTTTCAATTTCATAGCTTTCCAAAGTCAGGATACTAGTCTTTTGGACACCATTCTTCTCCAAGTAGTCTACACTCTCAGGTCTAACAACCGTGTTAATGTTGTAGACGCCATCTGAAATCAAAATACGCAATCTTTTACCACTCTCGTTAGGAATTGGTCTCACTGAAAGAACTTGGACTGTGATGGGAACTCTTCCAGTCCAGTATTTCTCCTCTGAAAACACAGACTTCAAAACGCCAGTATCAAGTGACATGGTTTGGTAGCCTAAGAAACAAATTTGCCACTGGAAACAGTTGATTTTTTGGTGTTTTTATTTCAAGGAAATCGAAAACTGACGCGAAAAAAAGGGATTTTTTTTGGTGTGTACTGATTACTTTACCCGTGTAAAAATGACAGCTGCTTCATTGATTACGTAAATGATGAGTCTAAAGTCAGATCAATCTTTCGAACGAACGAGATAGAGCATTAATTACGCAAGCTGCTGATATTGGTTTGCAGGATGTCAGTCGCACAGCTGCAGCCTACTTTTGAGGACGTCATTGCTGACGTCAAGAGTGGACTGATTGAAGAGGACTCGTTCTTTATCAACCTCATAAATCCTAACAATCTAGAAGATGGCAAATCCGAAACTAAAGTTGTGACGGTAACGTGTAATAATGGTGCAGTTGTATTTAGACTTCCAGAAAGTCACTCTTATTTCAAGAAAATTACTGACAATACCTATGAGGCACATCTTGGCTCTAAGCTCTATAATTTTCAAACGCCCAAGAAAGCGGTACCTTTTACTGGCGGAGCTTCTTCATTTGACGTTTCCCCTCAACAGGACCACTTTATCGTTGGTGATTCCTATGGAAATCTCAAGATCTACAGTTTCAACACTGGTGCCTTGTTGAATCAAATACCTGGGGCCCATCTGAGTGGCATCACAAAATCGCTGTTTTTTCCGTCTGGAAAAGTTGCACTAACCTCAGGGTTGGACTTACAAATCAAAATTTGGGATACCTTAAATGGATCGAATCCTAGGACATTCAGTGGTCATAAACAAAGGATTACTGATCTTGCTATTATTGATCGTGGAAGGAACTTTTTGTCCTCAAGTTTGGACGGTACAGTGAAACTTTGGGACTGTGCTACTGGGAGCAACATATATACATTCCAAAAGGCAAACAGTCTCAGGGATTCTATCAACACTCTTCTGCTGGTTGAATCTGATATTAAGAGGTATAGCAATGTTAACTTATCAGCAGACGAGTCCGGTACACAAGGCAAAGTGATTTATGCTGGCCATTCGTCTGGTGTGATCACTCAGTTTGATTTGGGTTCCAAAAGACAAATTCAGACATTCACCAGTTTGTCTAGTGAAGTTATCTCATTGAAAGAGCTCAATAAGAGCTCATTTGTTGCTGCATACAAGAGTGGATTCATAGCACTCTGGGATAAAAGTAACCCAAAATCACCGATTTCAACATTTCAACTCAATGCGGAAGTGAAAACACTGGACATCACATCCAATAATGAAATTTTAGTGAGCTTTGGTCCTGGAATTATTTACAAATATACCGATATCACTGAAGAACGAGTTCTGGTGATAAGCGGACTGGAAACCGATTGTGAGATTGTTTTGGCAAGAGGTACAACGTCTTATACAATAAGCCCTTACGCGGGCTTTGTTTACCAAATTTGATGTGTTTCCCTAACCCTGAGATTAGTACATCACTAAGATTAGAAATGGATTATGTAGAATTAAAGGAGTTTAGATGAATCCTTCGAAATCGAAATGTTTAAGATATATCAATGACATTTAGGAGTCGCCAAACTACTCATTTAACCATTTCGCGGCGACATATTTGGACGCTGTCAAATTTCCATTTTCGATCGCAAGATAAAATGACAGTTTTTTTTTTTATCTATCCTAGTTGGGGAGAAAATAAAACAATAGCCAACTGATCTAATTTTCATACATAATAAGAGTTCTATTAAATTTAAAGAATTGGGCTCTATTCAATAAGCTATGTTTCAGAGCAATTTGACCAACTCTAATTAATTTGTTAGTAAATAAATGACACTTGGTTTTTACCTCAGTTGAAAATAACTTAGTTATTCAACTTAGTTTAGAAATATTCTCTTTTTGTGAAAATGTCTTTCTTTTGAGCTAGTGAAGGATAGATCTTGATCGAGAAGAAAACTCTTACTTCTTAAGGTTTGTACTAAAGTTGATAGACTCACTCTAAGAGTTTTTATATATTATCTACTCAAACCACGGTCGTTTTAGGTATAGTTATATCCGGGTAAGTTTGGGTGATAGAAATAAAATAAAAAAAAATTACCCTTGTTTCCGGTAGCAGCCAACATTTCAGTTGATGATATCTCGAATGCCCAAGTCAGCTACTAAGAGATTTGAAGTTTTAGTGTACAGACATAGTTCTGAGAAACGGGAGCACGCTTGAGTCTATCAAACAGGATAATTAGAATCAAGCAGCCTGAATTCAGGTAATCCTTGAGATTAATTGCTCAATCTTTTATACTTCGAGATGAATGGCATCGATCTTTCAGCAGTCTTACCAGCAGTTACTGGACAGACTGGATTGTGTATAGTTAGCTTATGATGATCCATAAAGGAGCAAGCCCAAGTGTGCTAGGTTGGTCTGTTGTTTCCGTAAAATTGGGACGAACAAACCTCTTCTTGATATTTCATCAACTGGAGTGAAGGATCATGGATTTATGCTGGAATATGTGTCTAGTGTTTCCACAATTTGTCGTGTCCGAAATTAAGCGATAGCATAGATGTTGCCATTATGTACTGTGGTACAGCACTTGATTATATTCTATTATCAACATTACCGCCAGACAGCATCTTAAAAACGGTCACTCATGATCAGTTAAAAGTCAGTCAAATTTCAGAAAGCAGAGAAGTATCAAATGCAATCGACTGTAGAGAGCTTTCCATGCAGTGATTGCAGTTACCTAATGATTGGGTAAGGGTTTGCTTACGACTGGTATTTGAGCAAGTATCCCGGCTTTCACGAGTTCATGTTAATATGTCTCAGGTGGGGTCGATCGTATTGGATGCGGAGTTGAACGCAACTGGTATTTAATTGAATTTAGAAAAGCCCGTAAGTAAACTGGTAAAAACATAAGTTAGCTGCTTACATTCATTATTGGAAACTTTGTCGTATCACATCATAGATGGGCTCAAAACATTGAGCACATCGGCCTTGTTGCACCTTCTCGAAGTTCTGGAAGCCAGATCAGAAGGTTTTTATGCACAACGTTCAGATCCGGAGATCTGGGAAGCATTGCTATACATGGAGATGATTATTACGAGGCTTCGGTATCGAAACCTGATCGACAGAACTTGAGGGGGGGAGGCCACTCATCGCTCAATCCAATCACAATTCTGCTGTATGGCTTATGGAACACCTCGTAACCTGGGGGTAGTTGTTATTTTCGATCATTAATATGCTAATCCGATGTTCAAACATCCTTCGACAGAAATCCGCCTCCTAAATTGAGTACTACGAAACGATCAAAAAATGTCTACTCCCTGTAATCGTGTGACAGCAGAGTGTTACGGCTGAAAAACTCTTGAACAACTCGTAGTACCGCATCATATCACCATTGCTATGTGTTTGGTTGTATGTCCCACAACAACCGTTAACCAGACTTGACTGTAGGTATGTTCTTCGACGAGTTAGTTTGATTTCTAATTGGCTTTAGTCAGGGCGGTATCGAAAGAATATCGGGGTCTAACGCACACGCGTAGTGGTGTACAGCTGAATGCTCGTCAATCATATCATTTTTAAAATCCAATCGGATCTATCCATTCAGCTGTTTATTCTCCAATTTCGACGAACCACTTTATACTGCTTAAATTACAGTAGTTCATAACGTGATATGACGCTTCTCGCCTATAATACCGATCTATTGTGAACAAAGTTCGGCAACGAACGATGTAAAACTGTCAAGCGTTGATTTTACGACTTATACAGTCGTAGTGTTATTGAATATTACTAGCTCATGAGAGCTGATCAATCGATTGATACGGTTTTAGATAATTTGTATGCCATATCAGAGAAACTCATAGTTCGTCTATTGATATAAATCTACTAGTAGACTGTTGTTCAAATGGAAGTGGGCTGAATCTATAGACTATACGGTCATAGTGGAATTAAAGGTACACACGGCCAGCCAAGATGATTTTAAGATTTAGAGCTGCGGGTGCGAGTTGTGCCGCCCGTAACGTATAAACTTTAATTTTCTACAATATATGCGGTGTAGAAACCTGGCTGGAAATATCATGATATTATAGATCGTTTATTTTCGTTAGAGAATTGCACTTTTGGGCTGGAACCATCTATCACCTTAGATGATTCTTATTCTGTTGTAGTAAAAAGAACTTAGTAACACTAATGTCAACCTTATTACCAGTGGGCTACAGTGAATTAACTGGCAGATTTGTGCAGTGAGTAGTGTACTCGATCCTGCGTATTCGTCACAGCATGAAGCTGCAAATCTAAAAAAATAGAGATGTTTCCGCGACATTCCAAGAAATAACGACATTTTATACGGTGTATTGTTACCACAAGGAAGCGTTTAATGAAGGGTAGCAGTAATCAATCTCAAAAGCCAGCCAGACGTTGTCATATCTTCCCCAGTCGCAGACTTCCCTTGGCCTGGCAATGGCGGTTTGGTAGGGGCATAGACTTGCAGAAGTCCGTTTTCATACAAGCTGCCCACAAGAAATGCTCGATCATGTATCCAATTGACCAGTTCTGAGTAAGATCTTGGCTTCTACACTTCTCGTCACTTCACGCACCATGTTCAAGCAGCATTAGCGAGATGAACGTTCGTGATATCGATTAATAAATTCATCGAGAGATCCTTGAATTAGAAGTTCAGATTTGCGCACCCAGAAACACTTTAAATCATCGCCAACGTATTGTAATCGGATCCATATCGAGCTGTTCGATATCACATTCTGTTCTAGAGTTCAAGCACACATCAATTCTAGGGACATTCGAATAGCGCAAAAACCAGACAAAGCAGCGACAAAGTACTGTTTTTGCAAACAAGCTCATCGAGATCGATCCAGAGTCTAACAAAATTAGCTCCTTTCAGTCTGAATTCAGCAATGATACCATGGTATTGGTTGCTGACTATTCTTTTTTATACTGCTCATGGCACCTTCGCAGCTCAATCCTGTTCAAAGAATAACATTGTCAAGCAATGTCCTGATCTGGACTTCACTTATCACGCAAAGATTCAGAACACACCACAATGTGACATCAGTATTTCCGACGTGATATGGATAAGCGGTGATCAGTATAATGTCACCATAAGCTTCACTTCTACCGAGTTCATGTCCAAAGCGTCCTTGAGTGAGCTGAAGATTATCGGTTCCATCAATTATGTATTGTATTCATACAGCTCTAAAATTGATAGGATTTCTAGTCCAGGTTCATGGAGTGCTACCGTTCCAGTAACGTTGAGTGCTTCCGATCATAAAGTGTTCATGTCCTCCTCTTTTCAAATCCAATACGACTGGTGTTCAGCTGGTGTTAGTGACTACTCAGAGTGTATAAAATGGACTTACGGTAAATCTTATGATTTCATAACTGGCTGCAGCAGTTATGACAGCTACAAAAGATCGCAGACAGATTCACCCACTTTTTATTGGCCCCAACAGTGTAATGATGCTTTTTGGTCTTCAACAACATCCACCGTGAAAACTTCCACCTCCGAAAAAATTTCATCTACATCAACATCGACGGCGTCGGCAACAAAAGTATCCTCAGCTGCAACATCGTCAACATCGTCAACCTCTTCAAGCAAATCCACTGAGTTATGCGCTAGTCCTTATGCTCAGTGTGGTGGTATTGGGTTCAGTGGAGCCACAAAGTGCGCTGATGGTTATGCTTGTTCAACTGGAAATAACGCGTACTACTACCAATGTACTCCTTACACCAGCTCTTCGAGTTCCACCTCTACATCTACCTCCAAGTCATCGACTTCGTCCAGTTCCACTTCTTCTTCGACTTCCACTACAAGTACCTCCACGTTGTCCTCCCCCACCAGTTCCACTTCAACGTCATCGAAAGTTACTGTCACGACTTCTCAGATATCAAGCTTATCCACATCAGTGAGTTCTCCGACCGCAGTCACTTCAGCCACTGTGACAAGCTACGCCGGTGCTTATGGTCAATGTGGTGGTATCGGTTTTTCTGGTGCTACGATCTGCACAACTGGTTATACTTGCTACACAGGGTTCAATGCTTACCTTTATTTATGTATGCCTTATACAGACTCCTCAACAACAGCCACCTCTACAAAGCCCAGCTCACTTACCTCCAGTTCCTCCAGTTCTACCAGCTTTACGACAGTGTCTTCCACTTTAGGTT
This sequence comes from Wickerhamomyces sp. yHMH26, assembly GCA_030571235.1. Classification (NCBI taxonomy): domain Eukaryota; kingdom Fungi; phylum Ascomycota; class Saccharomycetes; order Phaffomycetales; family Wickerhamomycetaceae; genus Wickerhamomyces; species Wickerhamomyces sp. yHMH26. The sequence goes on from JAJLXG010000064.1 coordinate 23,344, forward strand.
CCTCTACTCCAACTCTAGCTACATCGACATCTAAAATGACCTCAACCTCCGTGACCTCGTATGCTGGTGCTTGGGCCCAATGCGGTGGTGTCGGTTTCACTGGTGCCTCTGTTTGTACTACTGGTTACTCTTGCTCCACTGGTGAAAGTTCATGGTTTTGCCAATGCACTCCTTACACTGCTTCTTCAACAACAGTTATCTTCACTCCAAGTTCCACTTCAACTGTCATTACTTCGACAACTTACGCTGGGGCTTATGCTCAATGTGGAGGCATTGGATTTTCAGGCCCCTCAGTATGTACGATTGGTTATTCGTGTTCAACTGGTAACAACCCATACTACTACCTGTGTACTCCATATACTGGAAGTTCAACAAGTTCCACATCTACCAAAACTAGTTCAGTCACTGCACTATCATCTAGCTCCACTGTCAGTCCTATCTCAACTCTAATCCCAGCAACGACACTCACATCTACCACATCTACCAAAACTAGTTCATCAGTCACCACATTATCATTCAGCTCCACTGTCAGTCCTATCTCAACTCTAATCCCAGCAACGACACTCACTTCTACCACGAGCTCTTCTACTTTGCCACTTACCACCTCAAGTGCAAAGCTAACCTCAGCTACGGTGACATCGTATGCTAGTGCCTGGGCACAGTGTGGTGGTATCACTTTCACCGGAGCTTCAGTTTGCACGAGTGGTTATTCATGTTTAACTGGTGACAATTCATGGTTTTATCAATGTACGCCTTACACAGAACCAGCAAGATCATCTTCATCAGCAACATCGACATCCGCAATATCACACTCTACATCCATATCGACAACAACATCTTTTTTGGGATCTGAACCATCCTCAACATCTACCAGTCAGGCAAATTCTGCTACCTTGACTTCTTATGCTAGTGGTTGGGCTCAGTGTGGTGGTATTGGCTATTCCGGTGCTTCTGTTTGTACAACCGGTTACAGTTGTTCCACTGGTGATAATGCGTATTTCTACCAGTGCACACCTGCCATAACTACCACTGATTCCTTACTTAATACGCCTACCGGATCTTTGACGTTCACTGCTAGTGCTACATCGCAACCTTCTAGTGGCAATGGTGTGGATTGTTCGGAGATCTTTGAGCAGTGTGATCAGCTGGACTTCACCTACCATGCTCAAATTCAGAGAACGCCATTAGTGGACATTTTTGTTAGTTCGGTGCAGTGGATCGAAGGTGATGTGTATCAGGTCACCATCAATTGTGACTCAGCTGTTTCAATGAAAAAGTCTTCTTTGAGTGAGTTGAAGATAATCGGTTCGATATCATATGTGCTGTACTCTTACAACATGAAAATTGATAGAATTGAGGATCCTGGGTCTTGGTCAGCTACGGTGAACGTGACATTACAAGCTTTCGATAATCTGGTCTACATGTCAACCGATTATCAGATTCAGTTTGAGTGGTGCTCTGCCGGTGTTACAAATATGTCAGAATGTGAGACATGGGCTTATGCTAAGTCTTATGAGTACACAACTGGTTGTAACAACTACGATAACTCCAACAGAAGTCAAACCGATGCCTCATGTTATTTCTGGCAGAAAGAATGCCGCAACACGGAACTGTCATCCAGTATCTTCTCCACCGTTTCAGATCTGATTGGCCCTTCTGATACTCAAGCTCATACCTTGAGTGATTCAAGTACTAATCACCTCACCTGGAGATCTTCAATACTATCCACGGATAAGCAGCCGACTTCAATAACTAAAAGCTCAGATTACTCTAAGATATCTGGAAGCTCTTCTACCTTGCTCATATCCACAAGTTCAAAAGGTCAGGATTCTCATCTTTCTTCACCTCTTTCATCTTCCACTACTTACTCTGCGTCTCTGACAGATTCCAAAGCTGGGTTTACTGATACATCATTTGGCAGCTATAATCCATCAGGATCGAAACATTCCTCCAACATTCCACAGACCTCTGATAGTGATCCTTCATGGGATAATAACCACTCATCTGCAGCTGGTATTTCGAGTAGTTTTTCATCTGATTCCTCCTCTGGTTACTACCAATATTCTGCTGGCTACCCATCCGGTGTTTCGAGTGGTATTTCCTCCGAGTCTTCATCTGGTAACTACTACTCATCTGGTGCTGAGCAACCTTCTGCTAGTGGTTCTTCATCTGATAACTACTACTCATCTGGTGCTGAGCAACCTTCTGCTAGTGGTTCTTCATCTGATAACTACTACTCATCCGGTGCTTATCAACCTTCTGCTAGTGGTTCTTCATCTGGTAACTACTACTCATCCGGTGCTGATCACTCTTCTGGCAGTGGATACCAATCAGGTGTTTCGAGTGGTATTTCCTCCCAGTCTTCATCTGATAACTACTACTCATCTGGTGCTGAGCAACCTTCTGCTAGTGGTTCTTCATCTGATAACTACTACTCATCCGGTGCTTATCAACCTTCTGCTAGTGGTTCTTCATCTGGTAACTACTACTCATCCGGTGTTGATCAACCTTCTGCTAGTGGTTCTTCATCTGGTAACTACTACTCATCTGGTGCTGATCACTCTTCTGCTAGTGGTTCTTCATCTGATAACTACTACTCATCCGGTGCTGACCAATCTTCTGCTAGTGGTTCTTCATCTGATAACTACTACTCATCCAGTGCTGATCAATCTTCTGGCAGTGGATACCCATCAGGTGTTTCGAGTGGTATTTCCTCCCAGTCTTCATCTGGTAGCTACTACTCATCCAGTGCTGATCACTCTTCTGGCAGTGGCTACCCATCAGGTGTTTCGAGTGGTGTTTCCACCCAGTCTTCATCTGGTAGCTACTACTCATCCGGTGCTGAGCAGCCTTCTGCTAGTGGTTCTTCATCTGGCAACTACTACTCATCTGGTGCTGATCAACCTTCTGGCAGTGGCTACCCATCAGGTGTTTCGAGTGGTATTTCCTCCCAGTCTTCATCTGGTAGCTACTACTCATCCGGTGCTGAGCAGCCTTCTGCTAGTGGTTCTTCATCTGGCAACTACTACTCATCTGGTGCTGATCAACCTTCTGGCAGTGGCTACCCATCAGGTGTTTCGAGTGGTGTTTCCACCCAGTCTTCATCTGATAACTACTACTCATCTGGTGCTGATCAACCTTCTGCTAGTGGTTCTTCATCTGGTAACTACCACTCATCCAGTGCTGATCAATCTTCTACTAGTGGATACCCATCAGGTGTTTCGAGTGGTATTTCCACCCAGTCTTCATCTGGTAGCTACTACTCATCCGGTGCTGACCAACCGTCTGCTAGTGGTTCTTCATCTGATAACTACTACTCATCCAGTGCTGATCAATCTTCTGCTAGTGGTTCTTCATCTGATAACTACTACTCATCCGGTGCTGACCAACCGTCTGCTAGTGGTTCTTCATCTGATAACTACTACTCATCCGGTGCTGACCAATCTTCTGCTAGTGGTTCTTCATCTGATAACTACTACTCATCCAGTGCTGATCAGTCTTCTACTAGTGGATACCCATCAGGTGTTTCGAGTGGTATTTCCACCCAGTCTTCATCTGGTAGCTACTACTCATCCGGTGCTGACCAACCGTCTGCTAGTGGTTCTTCATCTGGTAGCTACTACTCATCCGGTGCTGACCAATCTTCTGCTAGTGGTTCTTCATCTGATAACTACTACTCATCCGGTGCTGATCACTCTTCTGCTAGTGGTTCTTCATCTGATAACTACTACTCATCCGGTGCTGACCAACCGTCTGCTAGTGGTTCTTCATCTGATAACTACTACTCATCCAGTGCTGATCAGTCTTCTACTAGTGGATACCCATCAGGTGTTTCGAGTGGTGTTTCCACCCAGTCTTCATCTGGTAGCTACTACTCATCCGGTGCTGACCAACCGTCTGCTAGTGGTTCTTCATCTGATAACTACTACTCATCCGGTGCTGACCAACCGTCTGCTAGTGGTTCTTCATCTGATAACTACTACTCATCCAGTGCTGATCAATCTTCTACTAGTGGATACCCATCAGGTGTTTCGAGTGGTGTTTCCTCCGAGTCTTCATCTGAAAACTACTACTCATCCAGTGCTGATCACTCTTCTGGCAGTGGATACCCATCAGGTGTTTCGAGTGGTGTTTCCTCCGAGTCTTCATCTGAAAACTACTACTCATCCAGTGCTGATCACTCTTCTGGCAGTGGATACCCATCAGGTG
>JAJLXG010000065.1:0-26776 GCA_030571235.1 Wickerhamomyces sp. yHMH26
AAAAAAAAAAAAAAAAAAAAAAAACACTTTTAGTGAAATTACGACTTCAAACTATTTCTTTTGTATCTTTGTTCTCTTTATCCATTGGGTGGTCTAGTAGAATTGTATTTTCTCTTTCTCTTTTTTTCTTTTTAAAATTTGCTTCTTATCTCATGTTTTTTTAGAAGATCTGATCTGCACATCGAAATCGTAAAACATTTTAAACCTACGGAATTTTTGGATATTTGAAACTCTTGTAATGAACTTATTCATCAAACAAACCCCAATATTTCTCAACTCCATGACTTCCATCGTCTTTCCAGAGTTCATTAGTAGTCGTAAACAAAATAGTTTGAGATCCCAAAGTATCAACTATTGATTTGATTGCAATAAACTGATTATCTTTTGATGGAATTCCCCAATTTCCAAGTTTCAAACCTCTCTTGGGCCAACCTGTTTCTGCTAAGACGATTTGATTGAAATCAACACCACATAACTTAGACACTTCGATAAGTTGATTTTTCAACCATGGACCCGCCTCTTGTGGTTCAACATAACCATCCCAATAAGGATGAGAGTTAACTGATATGAAATCCGAGAGATGACAGAGTTCTGGGTTATTTTTAACTGCAACCAAAGTATCTGTTGAAACAACAGAGCCTTTGAATCCTTTTGAACTCAATAATTCTCTGGTTCTTTCGATTGCCCAACGTATGTCTTCAGGTTTAGCTTTATCAAAATTGACCAATTCATTTCCAACAGAAACTGTTTCAATCTTACTCCAATCCCCTTCACCAAATTGAACAATAGCATTGTTTATAATCTCAGCTGATTGATTAATTCTATCCAAATAATATATACCTGCAAATATCTTTTGATGAGGTTTCAACACTTTTAAAATATTTGATATACCATCACAATCAGTATCATAAATTCTAATCAAATTGAATTGTAATGATTTCACATCCTTCTGGATTTCTTCAGGTGATTTACAACCACCCCATGTTGTATAGAAAGAATAAGTAATACCTTTAGCCTGAGATACCAACTTTTCCATACCAATCTGTCTCAATGCTTCAACATATTGTGGAGAATGAGTATCAGTTGGTAGTTCAATGAATTCTTGAACCTGTTCAGGTGCATCTTCCTCGTCTTCTTCAAGTTCTTGTTCAGGTTCTCCATAGTTGAAATCATCACTTTCGCCAACGGATTGTTCATCATAACATTTTTCGTGATTCTCTTGATCGTCTTTCTCATAAGATTCATTTGGAAATATCAAGTCACTTGATTCATCACCGTCTCGTTCTAAATCATCAGCACCACAACTTTCCTTTTCTTCTTCATCATCTTCTTCAAATTTCTCCCAGGTTGACCAACCATCTTCACCATCATCTTCAAATGTATCAGGAATCAACGGTACTTCATCTTTGGTGCAATCTTCAGGAATGGATTCTACAGGTGCTTCTGTCAAGGGTGACGATTTAACAATACCTCTGGAACTCGACTTGTTATAGAAACTCTTCTTGAAACTTTCAGACCATAAATCAGCACAGATCAAAGGGATAATAAATGATACTCTAAGTGGAAAGTGTCTCATGATTTGCAAAATAACCTAGAGAGTGAAACGTTCAAAAACGTAGGATCACCCATCATGATGACAAACGAAGTTATTCCTTAAAATCCAACTTTTCTTTCTTCAAATCAAACCTGGCCACAAAACCGATAGTTTGACACAAAATTATTTTTAAAAAGGAGAAGGAAGAAACAAAAAAAAAAAAAAAAAAGACACACAAATATTTAAATCTTCTTTTGTCTCTTGACTTTTGCAGTACAATCATCACAATACCATTTTCCCTTCGGTAGATTTTGTAACCCAGTACATGGTAAATGAAACCATTCTCTTTTACAATCATCACCATCACAACCAACCATTTCACCATAAGAAACGTTGTCACAATAACAATACAGTAGTTCATCGTTATTGTTCTTATTCTTTGTAACCTCCTCATCCTCTCCTCCACCTGAAACTTGTTGATATTCTTCCTCTTGTTGTTTCAAATGTTGTGTCAGTTGGTTTTGCGATTGTTCTGATTCATTTTTCTTTTTCGTTGTTTGACGAGATCTTTTTCCAGATGGTGTTGTTGGTCTTGATATATGGATATCTTCATTTTTCAAAGCTTGGGTAATGGAGTTGTTCGTCAAACTGTGTTGTTGAACGTTATTATGGGTGTTATTTGATGAGGAAACGGCATGGCTTTGTTGAGATGATGATGAATTTCCTGTGTTTGTCTTACGTTTCTTTTGAGTTCCTGTTGCTGATGTAACAGTACCACCTGTAGCATTGACAGATGTAGGAATAGGAGCAACAAGTGGTGTTGATAACGAGGCAGTTGAAGGAGCTGGAGTGTTCTCTTTCTCCCTTCTTGATTTTGGACCAGGTCTTGAAAATGGAGCAGAACTAGCTCTTGAATCATCGTTTTCTGTGTCATTTGCAGCTTTTCTAGCAGCTAAGGCTTCTCTTCTACTCTCGCTTCTCTGTGACTGAACAGACTTGTTATCAGGGATCTTTGTGTTATTGATTATAGCCGGATGATTTAACTGACCGAATTTGATAAATTCTGGAATTTCATTTTTGAAGATAAGCTCGAAATCATCATTGATTCTTTGAGTGTATTGTGAAGTTTTATCAGCAGCTATGCTAGCAACGTGCATCTTCTCTTCAAGGGACGGTAAAATATCTCTGATAAGTTTAGAAATTTCTTGAATTTGGAAACTTCTAGATTCTTTTAACTCTGGTTTGTTCTCCACTTGTTTGAACTTGATAATCTTGGCCTTCAGCACGGGAATCAGTGCTACACATTTGGCATCAATCTCCTTGAGTAAGGTGAAGTATCTGATGATATCGAAAGGCAACGCTTCAAGGGCGTCCGTCACGTCGTTCAATCCGGGAAAGATCTCAGTGGGCTTGGGAGCTGGCCTTGGATTGCCAATGCCGCTGTATCTGTGGTTCTTAGCGCTCACTCTAGTGGATCTTGGTCTCAATGGAAGCTGTTCAGACATTTCTGCTAGTTGGCGGCTGTTTGCTGTTAGTGGCGGTTTGTTGTTGAGCGGTGAGAGGCACTTTTTTTTTTTTCTTTTGTTTTGGTGTTTTTTTTTGATTTTTTGCCCTCCGCTTAGAAAGTTCTCCCTTAGACAAACCATCGTCACCAGTACCACGATCGCTAAGTTAGTCACTCAAAAACTACAAAGAACATTCCAGGCTTCCACTCTCCCAAAAAGCTGTCTATTAAGACAGTTTGACTCTAAGATACCACCTTTGGAGGCCTCCGAATTTAAAGCATCGGTTCTCGTTTTTGGGGTGGCATATTTCACGCACAGGGCATCAAACCAAATGATCATGAATCTTTAAATTAACTTCTTGAGTTTCCTTATTCTTATAACGAACATCTTGGAGTTCCACAGATCAGAGAAATGCTTCAAAAGAAGTGAATTCAACAACGATGATGTGCATGTTTTTTTTAGTGATGGAAGCTGCGTTTTAGTGTAGTTAAGGATTCGATATCTGTATATTAGTACCTTAGTATAGCAATAGACAAATAAGTTAACCTTGATGATCTCTTTAGATTATGAGATATGCACAACAAGTTTTTTTTATAACAAGAACAATTTGAACCTTGTCAGGACAATAAGCAAGGTTCATATCATGCTTGCTTCTTTTACAAGAGCATATAATTCAATGTGGATGCGAACAACTGCAACTATTATAGAAATTCTCATCATCTGTGAAATCTTCATCTGAGTCATGATTATGTCCACAACTAGAATGGTTATCCGTTGCATACTGGAAATCAAACGTTATAACTGCATCTTCACCATAGCTTTTGTTGATGAACTGTTTGATGTCATCGTTTGGATCTATGAGTTTCCCGTTGATTGGATTTAAAAGTTGGATATTCTCCACGTCTTGGTGTAAATCTTTGGAGATTCTCTGTATCAGTGACCTCAGAATGTTTGGTTTTGTAATCTTAACTCTATATGTGAGTCCAATCTTGGAGATTTTCACTATTTGGAATTTTGTCGCATCTGACGTTTCTTCAATGTATGGCTGAATGTCGGAAAATATTGAAATCTGTTTAAGTTCTTCTATCTCTTTTTCCAGTGATTGAATCTTGAGTTTGAGCTGTTCAACTTCACTTGAATGCGTCATCTTGTTTCTGAGAGCTGGATTTTATTCTTACGTTTCCAATTTGTTCTAATAATCCACAACTTTTTTTTTTTTCTTACTTTGGCCCCTTCTGAGTCTGAATATAAGATACAAAGAAAACTAACATTTATACACCTACTAAGTATACCTACGATATGTATGGTAATGGCTCTGAGACGACAATCATCAATTCCTATAAAAACAGCTATACTGAAAAAAAAAATAAAAAAAACACACACGCTTTGAAAACAATTACTTTTTATACCTCTATCTTCTAGTAAATCAGCAAAATCAAGCAATCAAGTCTAAATAAAATGGAAACCCCACACCACATTCAAAACAAACACGTCAATCAATCTTTTTTTTTTCCTTCATTAATGAGAATGGAAGAAGGTGATATGGAAGCAAGAATTATTGTAGAACGAACATAAATAATCAATAGTTTCATACAAAATCTATGAAACCCCTTGAATTCTTTGACACAGCTTACAATAAAAAGGCAACAACACCGGCAAATCCAGCGATATAACCAACGTTACCAACGGCTAGAGCACCAACGGCAGCATTGGAAGAAGTTGTATCGTTCGAAGAGTTTGAAGAGTTCAAAATGACAACTTGATCCCTGGAATTATCAACAACGGCAACATCTTGGGATTGGGAGACCAATTCGTCATTTGAAGCTGGAGAACCTTGAGAGAACAAAGATGAAGAGGCAAGGAAAGATGAGACGACTTGTTGGATTTGCATTGTGTTTGTTATGTTTTGTACTTTGAGAGTTCTGAAAGTGTTATTTTACTGAAAAAGAGATTAAAGGAAATCCAGATTTTTTGAGAATTTTCTGGTTTCACAAAGGGTATTTTGTTCTATTTTTCTTTTTTTTTTTTTTTGGTTTTTTTTTGCTTGCTATCCTTGTTTTGGAATAAAAAAGAAAGAAAAATGTCACAGTAATTTTATCTACGAGAAAGCTCTCTTCAAATTTTTTCTCAAGACTGTACTTATTTATTTAAATGTTTCTGTTGACTCCACTTCGCGATTTGGCCTTCATCTTCTCAATTCGAGCTTTCAACTGCGACGTTACCTCTGCTGCTCTTCTCCAACTTTCATCGTCCAACACGTTCTTATTCGCCGTAGAAGCTTTCGTTCCCAGACTGTTCTCTTTCTGTTCCGTAGAATCAATACTCAACGTTTTCACCCTCTTATCAAGATTCTCCAATTGTGGTGATGGCTCAACTCCATCTTGATGAATCCCATTCAGTGAGTCTGAAGGTTCGAAGAAATGTCTTGAGAATCGTCTGGAATTATTGTCATTTGCTGAGGTTGGAATTGATTGTGGATAATTACTGTATTGGGATGATAGCGTCTTCTGTTTTTGTAATAGCACAATCTCATTCTCCAATTGTGAGATCTTGAGTTTCGAAATCTCAAGATCAGAATGTGCTCTTTGTAATTGGGTATCCTTGGATTTGATTGACATTACATCAGCAGTATGCTGATCATTCAGTTTCTCAATTTTATTCGATAACAATTCAATTTCTTTCATCAATTTCGAACTCTCATTCATAGAATCTTGGATTTGACTATTGAATTTTTCTTTTTCTTGTAAAAATCTCTCTTTCCATTGTCTTAATTCGATCAATTCAGCTTTTTCAATTTCATTTAACCCATTATCAGCAATAGAAGGAGCAGCTGATAATGAAGTGGATCCATTCGTCTGTAACGATCTTCCTGTTAATCCACGAGCTCCTAGAGTGCCTATTCTTGAAGACGGTGGGTTGCCACTCTTCAATGGTGATGTAGGACCTCTTTTCGATGGGATTGTAGATGAGGATGAAGATGACGGAAGTTTCTTCTTTAGTTGTGTTGTTTGTGTGACAGATGAAGAGGGCTTCGATATCAGTGATTTCCTCTTGGAAGCTGTTGTAGATGAGGTTCTGCTCACTGGTTTCGAAGATGATGTAGCAGTAGCAGAAGCAGAAGCACTGGGTTTTGGCTTTAAACTTGACAATTTCGATTTCACTTCAGCTGATTCGTAGAATTCTTTGATTTTATTTTTCTTAATATCATCAATATTCTCCAAATATGAATTCAGTTCCCTTTCACCTGTAATTTTCATCAGCGTACCAACAGCTTCAAACGCCGTAGCTCTTATATCTGGAAGTGTATCACCAACAAGTTTAATAGAACTGGTGATTATACTTTCAATCTCAGTCCTTGTTGGAGCAGCCGTTGTCTCTTTCAAGCATCTAATCAAGAATTTTCCCGATCCTAATCTAACTTGCGGGGTCTTATGTTTCATTGCTTCCAAAGTGTCATCCAAAATATCAGATAATGACGTGTTGGCAAAAACAGCATCTAATGCAGAGTTCAAAGCATCCAACACACTTTGTTTTTTTTCTTTTGTTCTCTCAAGCAATGGATTCAAAACCAACGGAAAGTATCTATGGAACTTTCTTCTTAAACCTTTGGCCAAACATTCAATTGAATTCGAAGCAACAGTGACAACTTGAATATTAACATCTTTAACAGATTTAGCCAAAGTTCTAATCAAATCCTGATAGTCCCCATCGGCCAATCTTATAACTTGCAAATCCTTATGAACTTCTGTCAATACATCTAGTCTATCTTTCCATTTTGGTACTGAAACTTTAGCCATTAAATCGTCAGGAATCTTACTTAAAACATCAACGGGATCCATCAAATCGTAAGGATCCAAAGGAGCCACATCCTCTGAGTCACCCATAACAACATCATTATCAGCATCATGACCTCCTGATACAGCTTTATTAGCTTCTTTAGCCTCTAAAGCTTCACGTTGTGTTCTTAACAGCCTTTGCTGCGTAGGTTTCTCTCCTTTAACTTTCTCAAACGCTGTGGTTAGATCTTTTTGTTGAACAGGTTTTAATTCAGCAAAAAGCACTGCTTCTAGAGCAGGACCCATCCATTTGTATAATTCCACCGTTAAATTTGATGTCTCTGCACGAACTGTTCTATCAGCATGTGAGAATAATTTTGGTAAACTAGACAAAATCAATTTTGGACTTACAGTATGAGCACCAAAATTGGCATAAATCTCAGAAATGGCCTTTACTGTACCCGATATCAATTTTGGTAGCTTAGCACTCAAAGATGGAATCATGAGCTCAACGACTGGGTCAGGTGTATCTAGTTCGATCAACCATAGCAAAGCATCGATGGTCTTTTGTTTCGTTCCTGCTCTCGAAGAGGACAGTCCCTTTTCACATAGCCCAGGAACTACATGGTTTCTCAATCTCACAGCACCTTGTGAACCACCGTATTCTAAAAAAGCAATCAACGCAGAGATACCTGATTCTTGTGCAACGACGTTACTATCAATGACAATTTTCTTGAATATATCTGGATTTTGCAAATACGGTTTAAAAACCTCACTCTCCTCATTTGGTGATTTCTGGAAGATGTTTGTTATCTCTTGGTAAGCTTCTAGACGCGCTTTCCAGACCTGATGGTTTACAATTGTTAGTTTGAAACATTCTCGTTGATCTCCACAAAACGTGGAGCAGGAGCTCGGCGGACAAACCTACTTTATGAACGAGACGTTCTTCAAGTGGTAGCAAAGTATAACTTGGTTCTTCAGTGGCCATATTAGTTTTCGAACACGAAGCTTCAGTCTTTTCTTAGGCGCGGATAATCACGGTGTTTTGTTTTGATTTAATTTTTCTCGTTGTTGTTTTTTTATTTGTTTGTTTACTTTCGCGTAATTTACCAAAATAGCGCCGGGTAACGCTGCGACATAAAGACTCTTCAAACTCTATTATTGATATTTATGTTGGAAGGTACACATAAAAGAAGGCAGTGCATCTAATATGATGGCTTCAGAACTTCTTCCTGGATTTGAACTTGTTATTCTGAGGCTTGCCGACTCTGTTGTTTCTTGCAAAAGGCTTGCTATTTCTCTGCGGTCTGGCGGGAACATCATCGTCTTGATCAAAATCGTCATCGTCTTTAGCAGCTTTGGCACCTCTTTTGAACTTGAACTTGTTCTTCTGACCTTTCACTGGTCCATTTCTCACAGCTTCAACGTAGGCATTTATACCAGAAGTGATTGACTTCAATGGATCTTCTTCGTCTTGATTCTCTGAGAAGTGAAGTCTTCCATCCTTTTCAAAGTCAGAGACGTTTATCTTCTTTGGTCCTTTTTTGTTTGGTTTGGAAGAAGAGATGTGTGCAAGAGCTTGACGGTCTAACAAATCCAATGGTTCATCCTTCGATTCCAAAATGTACTGATTGGATTTTTTCTTGCCTCTCTGCGAAGCTTTTTCGTCATCGCTATCACCTTCATCTTCCTCGGACTCATAAAGAACCTCATCGTAAGCGTTGCTGAATTTAGATTTAGCGGAACTGATTTTCGAGGAGTCTTCACCTTCAGCTTCTTCTTCCTCAGCAGCCTTTCTCTTGGCTCTAAGTTTAGACTTTCTGATGTTGTTCAATAGTTTCAAGTCTTCTTCAGGGAAACTTTGCTCAATTGTCTCAAATCCAAATCTCCTGATCAGTCTCTCAACGATGTGTTTCACCTTTGATTTAAAATGACCAGTATGTTCATGAGACCATCTCAGAAGGTTTTGTAGTAGGTTCTTTAAGTTTGGTCGAACAATATCTTCTGGTAAACTGATCGCAGCAATCTTCACGAACCCAATAGTAGATCTCACAATCTCCTTACTGTTGGAAGTCAAGAACAATTCAACGGTTGAAGATATATCAACAAGAAGTTCTGTCGGAATCTCGTCTTTGAATTCATAGATCAGACAACTGATAGCAGTAACAGTAGCACTAACCATATGTTGAGCTGTACCAGCAAGACCAGCACTGACCATAGTGAAGAATTCGGTCAAAGAAGCTTCTGAGTCAGGAATTTCAGAATCAAAGCCTGGAATCAAAGAATTCCTGATGATACCACCTTTTTTCATAACGTTACCCATTTCAATCAAGATACTGAATGAAGCTTCTCTGGTTTTCTCATTAACATCTTTGGTACTCAAGATTATCTCGGACAAGATAGAAGGGATGAAGTATAAATGATCAGGTGGAAGAACTTGTAGAATGGTCTTGATCGCTTGTAATCTAGCAGCTCTGGCGGATAGATGAGCAGTTTCTATAGTTTGCACAAATACTTTCTCGATCTCACCAACAAAATTGGTCAAAGCAGAAGAACCAGATGGAGTTTCAATCAATTTTGTAATGATTCTGTAAGCCCTCTTTTGCAACAAAGGATCGGAGGAATTGACAGTTTGACTAAAGATGGCGAATAGAGCATTGTATGATGATTGAGGAACATATTTGGCCATGGCAACAACAAGATCCATCATTGTAACACTCAACTTGGAAACACCCTTCTTAGCAGGTTGATCTGCGGTCTTGGACTCTTCATCAAAGGCATTTTTCAAGAGCACCGAGACTTTGTTGAAAGTGCTTTCTAAATCTTGTGGTGTGGATATACTCAAATAGGCATCAATAGTCTCAAGGACAAAGTTTCTTGATTCTGGTGGAGTTTGGGAGAAGATGTTAAATAAGACTGCAAGTAAATTCGATGCTTTAGTGGATAGGTATGCAACATTGGACTCGGCTTCTTGGATCTTAAAATGCTGTGATAGCAATTTGTCCTCAGCCAAAGCACCACTCGCATATGTTACGTTACTCTCGACAAGCAATCTCAAAGCATGACAGATTTGAACCCGAAGTTCTGGTGCGGAGTAAAGCAAAGTGGACAATTGTTGAGCAAACTCATCAGTGAATGATTTTTGTAAATCAGATGGCAAATCAGCAAAATGTGGCAGTAATGACCAAGCTTGATCAATAACGGCTTCAAAGATCTTTGCATGGACAGAATTTTTTTCCAATGATTGGACTCTAGTGCTGAATTGTTCGATTAATGGTAAGAACTCTTCAATGAAGAACCCCAACCTTGCGAAACGAACGTTATCCCTCAACAATGGTAACAACCAAGCTCTACCTGATTTTTTGGAATCGAGTAAGTTCAATGGTAAAACTCCAAGAACAGTTTCAGGGCCTAAATCAATGATAGCATTACTAATGACTGCTTCAGCTTCTGCTTTAAAATCAAATTCTTCGTTGGTTCTCCATTCACCAACAATCTCCAAATGTTTGAGGAAATCTGGGTTTGCTCTGGATCTAAGTTTGCTGAACAACACAGCCAATAACTCCAGAATTTCTTTAGTGGCCTGACGATATTTCACGTTCAATAATTCAGAAGTTATCTCAGACAATTTTTGAATGACTTCATCAACTTCCTCGTAAATATCTGGAGTGACGTCTTCACCATTTGGCAATAATAAAAAGTCGTCAGGGATAACTTCGGAAAGGATGGAGATATAACATTGTGACACACTGGAATAAATATCTGAGGATTCAGAAGCAAAAAATGGAAGCAATGTTTGGAAAACATCAGGTAGTTTCTTGATAGCTTCCAGTGGGCTGATCTTACCATAAGCACTGACACCTTTTGCGACAGCTGCAACCCAAACACCAGCTAAATGTGTATCGTTAATTGATGGCTTCAATTCAAATATGATGTTTAAGACCTTCTCAAATTTCTCGCTGTCAATAGCATCAGTCATGGAATCAAATAAACCTTGAAACCCACCAAAAGCAGCTGACACCAAATACTGATCATTTGTCTTTGAAATTTCTAGTAACAAATCGCACAAGGTCTCGATCTTAGCTGATGGCCATGTGTTAGCAGAAGTAATGGATGTGATCAGCTGTAAACTGTGGATAACTTTAGCGCTGTGCTCTTTGTTTGTCTTTTGATTTGTCTTCGTATTCAATAGCTCAACGATGTTTTTAAGCACAAAGTCAGCTGCAGAGTTGGCTGCAACGTGTTCTAACGCTGGACCAGGAGGTGGATTAGCAAGGACTTTATGAACAGCATCTTGAGCTCTCTTTCTGACCTTAGGCCTTGGGTCCAAAGCATATTCCATTAAACCACCAAATCCAACACGAGGACCAACTTTTAGTGAAGTGTTATTCCATGAGTTGATATCTTGAGCTACAAGCAAAGTTTCCAATGACCCGAGAGCGGATTTTATAATAGGAGCATCAGCACTGCTGTTTGTGATGAGTGGTGCAAGTTTCAAAAGAATCTCTTGGAATTTAGACTTTAAAAGTGCTTTTGGCGTATATGGTAGTGTCAAATCAAGAAAATATAACGATGTAGTGACCAAGCTTTGATCAAGAATCTCATTGTTGGAATCCAAGGACTGATCCAGTAGAGCCAACCATGAGACGAGATAAGCAACTGGCGATCTGTTATTCTCTTGATCGGTAATGTTCTCTTCAACAGCTGATAGAATGATGGCTAAATGTTTCTGATTATCCAGCTTAGAGGTGATCTGGTTTCTGATTTTCTGGAGTTTGAACTCGAAATCGAGCAAGTCGACCTCTCTCTCAATCTCAGCTTCAGACATTACTTCTTAAAAGGTATCAAGGGCTAACGCAGATGAGATAGCTGGGAAAATGGAGACAACATATAGAGATTTTTTTGAAGCTCTTAGGAAATTTTTTTTTTTATTTAGAGCTCATCGGGCCGGAAGTCACGTGTACAGGAGAGAAAGGTAACCCTCGTACCTCCATCTCAGGCTTCGTGAAAAAAAAACTATCATGCGCAAAGCCAGTTAAACAAGTTTTAAGCGTAACGACTGTGTGTTTTTGCTGCTCCCCATCAGTCCAAAAGACCCATTCCATTCACATCACTTACACATAATGAAAGGAATTGTGAGAATAAGACTGGCCAGATTTGGTAGAAAACATCAACCCGTTTACAACATTGTCGTCACAAAGGCTAAACTTGGAAGAGATCAGAAACCTATAGAGGTTCTGGGAACTTACAATCCTATTGCACCACCTCTTAAACCTTGGGAAGGTGACGTGAAACCATCCAAGCATGTAGAACTTGATTTTGATAGAGCTAAATATTGGTTATCCGTTGGTGCTCAACCCACTGAGACTGTCACCAAACTCTTGAAGAAGGCTGAGATTTGGTATTAGAGACAAAAAGGTTCATGGCCATATGGTATAAACGAAGGAATGGTTTAACGATGCTGTAGTGATATTTCGTGGGAATGAAGACTGCCACAAGGACAGCATCAATTTTGTATACTAGCTTTTGTACAATGTAAATACGAAACATATTCAAAAGGAATAATGAGGCTGGAATACACAGTGAACCAAATAATGTAACCGTTATGGAGTATGTGGATAGCTAATTCCGTAATTGAGCCAGGATTTACTTCGCGAGGCATTAAGCGGAACTGACAATCAATCACGAGGCCTATTCTTGATTCCCCATTCCTTACTTTTGTAGAACCACACATACCACAGACACATGTTATTGTCCTAATACACACGTATTCTAACTATTGCACCTGAGCTGTTCGCCGCTTGTACATATTGTGTGTCCATCAATCTGGATCTCAAAAGTTCTAGTAATCAGAGATCCTATGTGGATATCCAAAATCAAACTACTACGCGTGAGTTTTAAAAGCAAGCATGACATAAAGCTTGAGATCACAGCCACTAGTGCTCGGTTCAGACTTTCGAGACATCGTTGTAATGCCTCTGCGGTCCCACCGGCCCCACCTCTACGACGCTTCACCGTATTTAGTGCGCCTGGACTTTAAATGTGGCACCGATCAAAACTGGTCAGCAGAAGCCAGAAGTCAACGATCACAACAAAAATTTCCACAAACAGGAAGAAAACCCTCGTATTCCAGTCCAATTAGTTCTTAGGTTGTGTTATACGCTTGTGTTTCCTTCAGCGATTGGACTTGTTTTGTATACCTTAACTCAGAGTTTTTGTGTGTGCTTTTTCCCCCTCTTGCTTCAGTTTATTCTCTATCCATCTCCTGATTGTACTAGGTCGTTCACCTTTAGGAAGCATCTCAGATTATCACCCCCCCCCCTCCCCCAGCAAAACCCGCTGTCCCGTTTTGCTCTGCAATCGTGTCACACCTTCAAATACAAGCTTACTGTCCTTGTTGTTTTTTCAACTCTGTGAGTCCTTCGCATCACAGCTCTTTATCTCATCAAAGTTGCACACCTCCCCAGCCTCTATATTCAACTTTGTGTCAACTGAACGAAGATCCTTTCATATTCATATAAACACCCTTTGAAGATAACAAATGTCGTCACGTACCAGAAAGATCTCTGTTGTTGGTGCCCGTGGTGTTGGTAAGTCTACTCTTGTGGTCCAATACGTTGATAACTACTTCCTTGAGAGTTATTATCCGACCATCCAGAATCAATTTAATAAATCCATCAAATTTAGAAATCAAGTCTATCAAGTTGAAATCTTGGATACGGCGGGCCAAGATGAGTTTACCATAGTCAATGACAGTGCCATCGTTCATGGCTACATTTTGATCTACGCCATAAACTCCAGATCCTCATTTGAATTGCTGCCTGTTATTAGAGATAAAATTTTGGACTCATCAGGTGCTGATCAAGTTCCAATGATTTTAGTTGGTAACAAGTTGGATTTGGAAAGAAAAGTTTCAAAAGAAGAAGGAATAAATTTGGCCAAAGAGTTCAACATTCCATACATCGAAGTGAGTGCTAAATTGAGTACTGGTGAGAATAGTGATATCTCCAAAATATTTCTTGCGCTGTTGGAACAGATTGAAGGTGAGAAGATAGATACTACGAATGAGAAGTGTGTTATTATGTGATTGGCTGAATTATCGATTCAGTAATGACTGCTTATCTTGTCCTTTTGATTATACAGATTAACGTTTTCTCTCGACTACAATGTAACATCATTCCTAAACATATAAAGGACTTTTCTTCTTGTAACCATAGCAAAGTGACTTCAACTTTAACTCTTCACTTGTCAAAAGTGAAGAAAACCTTAATACACTTTTCCTTTGCAGAATTGGCAAAAATCTCATAGGCCTCAACGATTTGATCAAATTTGAAGTGGTGTGTAACAAGTGGAGATGGATCCAACTCCTTATCAGCAATCTTCTTCAACAAATCAGGAGTAGTATTTGCATTCACCAAACCAGTAGTGACCACAATATTTTGTATCCACAAATTCTGCAATTGTAAATCAACAGCTTTACCATGAACACCAACATTTGCAATTCTACCACCCGGAGCGATAATCTCTTGACAGGTGTCAAAAGCCTGAGGGATTCCCACGGCTTCAATGGCAACATCAACACCTGCGCTTAATCCAGAACGAGCACCAACATTCTGAGCAATGGTGATGTTATTGATCTCTTCCTTTACGTTGACTTTACTTGGGTTCAACCCAAGATCAGCACCAAAAATTTCTTTAGCAATTCTCAATCTTTCTTCATCATAGTCAATAACAATAGTGTATCCAGGATTGAAAGTCTTGGCTGCAATCAATGAAGAGATACCAACAGATCCACCACCAACAATAGCAACAATATCACCTTCCTGAATACGACCATTAACTGCACCAATCTCGTTACCAGTTGGAAGGATATCTGACAGCATCAACAACGCCTCATCATTAATAACACCTTTATAACGGTTCAAGTCATGCAATGAGTGATCAGCATATGGAATTCTAACGTATTCAGCTTGGGTACCATCTATGTTGTGGCCTAAAACCCAACCACCATGAGAACAATGGGATTGTAAATTCTTCCTACAATAGGAACAATCACCACATGATGTGATACAGGAAATTAAAACCTTATCGCCTTTTTTGAATTTGGAGACACTAGATCCTACATCGTGAACAATACCAATACCTTCATGACCCAATATTCTACCGGACGAAATTTCGGGAACATCACCTTTGATGATATGAAGATCCGTACCACAAATAGTAGTGCTTGTCAATTTGATAATAGCATCTTTTGGTTGTTCTAATTTTGGAATGGAGATCCTCTCTAGGCTTTTTTTACCAGGCCCTTCATAAACTAGAGCTTTCATTTGTGACATTTATGTCAATTGAGCTGAAATTGATTCCATCATCGTAATGTCTGTGAACGGGAAAAATATTGTCTTATGAACATCTCTCTCTATCTGTGTGTCTGTACGGTTTGATGTGATCGTGATTCTTGACAGGCAACCAAAATAATATTGCTATAATATCACGGGAAGGATACATGAATATGGGGTGATTATAATCTGCTTTTGTACCTAACCGCTGAGACAATCACTTTGTTTCAGCTGGATGCACAGTATCTAAGAGGCATTCGTCTCCTTTGAATTCTCCAATTTAGCACCCTGTGCCAAATTTCAAGGAAGCGATTTTGATCATTCGGAGTTGGTGATAGGCACTTCCCAGTATAAAGTCGTACGTTTTATCACTTGATATCCTCCTCCCCTCCTAAAATTTGAAGTGTGAAAAGACGAACCCCCAATGAAGATGTGCAATTATCTGATAGATCTCACGGTAATTGGCTCACTTCATTGATTATGAACTGGATAAACATCTTTTGGAAACAGGTGTTGCAAATTCCAGGAACTTATGCTGACTAAATTCTGTTTACTTTCAAAAGCAATGCATTTTTGCTAACAACCACAACAAATCAAGCCTTTAGTTGGCTTCAGAACACCGTCATGGTCATTTTGGAACAAATGAGAGTACCTAAATATACAATGGCTCAGTTCCAGTAATTAACCATACCAATGTTAGGATATTTAGCACTAAAGCGTGTCCACGAGATCGTCACAAAGCCAGGATGTCTCTTAATCAAACATTTGATGATCAGTAAATCCCAATCGAGCGTTTCCGAGCTACAAATTGAACAAATTAATTTCTGACATAAGCCGTTCTGAAATTTTCGCCAATGAAATCCGTTTTTCGCCTTTTTTCACATTTTTTTTGCCAAAACTCAAGAGATGGTCAAAACAAAATCAAAACAAAAAATCAAAACAAAGAACAAAGAAGGTTTAAAATCATTGGCTTTGACTCGTTCTGTACTCTAGATTCTATATTACCGTGTCATTGTGAGCTCTAATTCCCAGATATTTTGAAGAATATCCGCACCTGTCTTTACTTTTGCCATCACACCATCTACCACAACCCCCTCGATAGTATTACACAGGAAACTGGATAAAATCTATTTATCGATGTCTTCCACACACCAGGTATGTTATAACAACAGTGTTCATCTTATTTTTAGCACACGACTAACTTACATAACAGATCACTCCGTCTTCTTTACAAGAGGAAATTGAGAAATTGAAAGCTAATCTTCATGAGCAAAAACAGCTTACTTACTCAACTACTGAAACTTTGAATAGAAAGCTCAACGAATATATTGATCACAACAAGTCGAAGTTGAACCAGATGAATAATGTGATTGATATTCTCATAAAAGAAAATTCAGAACTAAAGACTTTACTTGTTAATCAAAAATTCGTTATTCACCCTGCTAATCCATACACCTTGAATTCAAACAATCAAGTCATCCAAGTCGCCAATCCAGCCAACGCCACTCAACCCCATGTCTCACTTCCTTTCGCCGATGCGTTTCTAGCCCCATCTACATCCTCTAGTTCTGATCAAAGACAAACACCTTCCTCCCAGGCCCAAGCTCAAGCTCAAGCTCAGGCTCAGGCTCAGGCTCAGGCTCAGGCTCAGGCTCAAGCTCAGGCTCAGGCTCAAGTTCAAGCTCAAGCACAACAATCCCAGCAGCAGTCTCAAGCTGCTCAATCACAGGCTCAAGTACAGGGTGTTGGTCATCATCACCATCATTCACAAAGTGCTCAACCTCAAGCTCAAGCCAATCCCAATATCGATACTGCATTGACAGAATCTTCAACTAATAATGGAATTTTGAGATTTATAAATAATCAATATGTGGATGATGAACAGTCCCTCAGCAGTCAACATGGAACGAATCCCAATTCTCAAGGTTCCAGAATAGATTTTGTGTTTATGGATCCAAGTGCTTCTCGATCTAGACATTATAGAACCAATTCCAATTCTTTCCCAAATGATGGTACAAATGTTGATGGGGATGATGATGAAGACGATGATGACGAAGAAGATGATGATGAAGGGTTGGCTCATTTATCTCCCCCACATAACGGTACGAATGGTACAACGTCAAGCTCAAGACTTCAAAAATCAGCAACTAGACAAAGTGAATATGATGCTGAGAACTATGATTTGATAATTCATAATGATTTTAATAAAGTTGAAGAGATATATCATGAATTTCAAAATTCACTAAAACCACAAGTTGAAAGAATTCAGAAAGCTTATAAGATTAAGAAAATAAGAAAATATCAAAAGATAAAAGCGCTTGCTGTTAGAATTGAAAGGTATAAGGAGTTGAAAGGATGTTCATTAAATGAAGCATTTGCATATTTCGACAATTTAAGACTTGCTGAAGATAACACCAAAAGATCCATTGCTTGGTTATACAACACTTTGCCTGAGGTTTTGAGAAAAGTGGGACTGGAAGATCAGCTGAAGAGAAGTGTCAATGGACCATAATTATTACTCTTAGGTTTCGATCTCCTTGATACTGCTACGTTACTTTCTTATTTTTTGATGATATAACTAAATGTTTGTGAATTTGTTTTGTTGATTTTTATGTGTGTGGGGGCTTTCTGCTCATGATCCTCTAAAAAGAGGTATTTTGGTGATGGATTCATACCGTTGTATTCTATTATTATCCCTGCGTTTGAGATTTATGTTCTAACTGTTTTATTAATGTTGGAATTGAAAGTAATTTGACTTATGCCATCACCCCTGTAAAACAGAACGTTTTCGCGAGAACTCATACCGCAATAACCCCGCGAACCGATTCTGTTGTTGCGCGGACCAAGTCGAGACATTTTGAAAAAAGAATATCGTCGAAAGGCCTAACATCACCCATCAATTTTGATTATCTTAGGGTGTTCTTCCACTTTCTCCACATCAAATGAGCATTGTATCGAGAAATCAGGTATTAACCCGTCTTTCGAAACGATATCTCACGTTTTCAGTTGCACAAAATGGGTCCACCACGCCTGTGATATCAAGTCTTCGAGAAACAGTCCAAGATCAAATCAACGAGAATAAAGTCACCGTTGGTGATTTTGTTCAGAGGAGTAATAAACCGTTCAAGTTGAGTCCGAAACTGTATGATGAAGTGACGTATAGCACTGAGAGACCGGTTCTCAATAGAACACTTTTAGCTATCTTAAATGACGATTTGAATGAGGTACGGAAACTTGTTGATGAGATGACTGCCTCAAAAGATTTTAGGGAACTCGAAGGATTGAGCAAACATGAGATTTCGACATTCTTGAATAAAGCCATGAAGAACGTTTCATTTGGGATTGAGAAATTAGCATCTTTGAAATATGCTCATGTTTCAAGAAGAGAGTTTAAAGATCTTGAAAAAGACCTATCGTTCCGTGCAAGACAATTACAACAACTCGGAAGTTATCTATTGAACAAAGGTCAGCTCACAGTTGTTGATTCTGTGAAGATCTTCTCAATCCTCGTCAAGGGAAACCATCATAATCTCGCGGTTTATTGGTGTGACAAGTTGAGTAATTGGAACGTTGATAAAGGTTTACATTTTGAAAACATGAAGTTGGAACTACTAGGTAAAGTCAGTCTGAGTTTCCAAGCAAAGAGGACAGCAAAGAACAGTGCAAAAGCTTCTCAAGGTCTGAATGCTCATATGGATTGGAACGAGGTTCTGTCTGATTTTCTTAAATCTTTGGATGCCATTCCAAATCTGAAAACACACAAGATCTTATTATCGGGACTTGCTAATTTTGGAAGTTTGGAACAGATTGAGAAGCATATCTATAAAACATGGGGAGTTTCCACAAGTGGTTCAAAACTTCCACTTCTACAGAAGACGTCCGCATTGTATCCGGATTTGGAGCTCTTGGAAACCATCGTTACCGCTTTTGCAATGCATGGTCAGTTGACCGGTGCTTTCCGTATATTGACTCAGTTTGAGACTCATTATGAATTCAACTGGTCAAAGAGTCAACTGCTTTGGAGTATCATTCTTGAGCATCTGAAGAGAGGTAGAGAAGTCCAAGACCAAGAATTGAGAACGCAGATGTTCAAAGACGTTTGGAGCTTAATGGAGAAGAAAGATGTAGGATTCAACGTCAAACTATACGCTAAAAGACTACAGTTTCTGAAAGAATATGATAGTTTGAATGATAGTTTCAATGATTTGAAAAAAATTCAAAAACGTTACTTCCTACAATTCACACAAACTGAAGCTATGAGACATGAGAAATTGATGACTGTGTATTTGGCACATGTTATCAATAAAATATACCAGCAGGATTTAAAGTCAGATGATGTTGTTTTAAAACTCGTCAACGTCTACAGCTTCTCCCCATCACATAGAGATTTCGTACTGAAGAAAGTTGGCGGTATCAAAGGTAAGATTCAAGAAAGTCATAACAAGTTCGTGGAATTACAAAGACAATATGACCAAGATGAAGAGGATGATTCACTCTGGTGATTGCTTATTGCATACGCGTTTATGTTTATGACCATTGATAATAACATATAAATATTCATTAATTTCCAATGTAAGTCACTAGATTTGAGTTCAAATAACGACTAGTTAAAACCCACCCCCATCTAAACCAGACCATTTGTGATTTATGTGCATTGATCATGGATGATAGTGTCAATATAAAAGAAGGCAGATCTGCAAATATCAGTATCTCTTGTTCGATCTTCTTTCCGTCAGAAGTTGATATCGTTTTAGAATATTTGTCATTGATGAAAGATTGAACAAATTCTCTTAAGAAAGCTTGGTTTGTAATCAAAGTAGATGAGTATTTTTCCCATACTTTCCAGGATTTCAACAACAGTAAAGGTTTTTTCGAAACAAGGGCAGCTTTATAAAGTGAGATGTGATTTGGATGTGAAGAAACACCATGTTGATCAAACGTTAAAACAACATCTGTATTCTCCTTCACGTAAGCCACAATATCTGAACTTGGCCATTCCAAATCCATTGAATCTTTGAATCTGGACTCATCGTTGATAACTTCAAATTGATCGACCCCCAGTATCTGTAGACTTCTCTTCAACTCCTCAGCACGAACGCTTCCCAACCCAGCATCGTTCCCTGTTGAGAAACACGTCACAAAGATGGAGTTTCCATATTGTGGTTTCAACAACTCGTTGATCACTGGACCAAAGAACATCACCTCATCGTCCGGATGTGCGATTAGCAACTGGATCTGTTTATTATGGAGGGTGTCTGGTAATTTGAAAGTTGCGTTGTTTGAATTGGCGTAGATGGATGATAGGCTAATCCACAGCAATGTTGAGGCCGCTATGAAGTACAGCACTATTTTAAGTCCTTTAAAACACATCTTTATGGGTTTTATCAGAACCATTGTAAAGTGAAAGAGACCGTCAATAAGGAAATGGTAAATTGGCCGTCCTTCTACCGCAACTTTTTTTTTAGCGAGCGCCATCCTACGGAGACAGAATAATCATTCATAAAAGTATTTATTTAAACATTGGACGAGTTGTGTCTTGTGTGGTTATATATAAGCAAGTTAGGTGGTAGGGTTCGGTAAATCATAAAGTCGTGGGCACATCTCGAATGACGTCTTCACTTCTTCTTATCATCCCAGATCCATTTGGTCAACTTATTGTCTGACGAAACATCACCAGTTGTTGTATCATCTTCGATAATTGGCAAACCACCATCTCTTGGAATCAACTTCTTGAAATTTTGATTTTGAACAGTACCGTCTTTGAAAACTTTTCTTAGTTTTGTAGTCTCTTCAGCATCACCATTTGGTAAAGTCTTGAACACAACCGATTTTGAGGTGGAAACAACATGTTGCTCATCATCGGAGGCGGTTGGGAAATCCACATCTCTGGCATAGTCATCATAAATAGACTGAATGTTTGAAGCCTCTCTTGCCTCTTTCTTCTCCACTTCTTTTTGTTTAACTAAATCATTGACACGAACTCTCCAATTCATCAAATCATTGTAATCGTGGAAGAACAATCCATATTTGTTAGTGGAATCGCTCTCAATGTCCTCTCTTGAGAGTTCATTACGATTCCCAACTTTGTTTTGTGGGAACAAACATCTCCACCAACCGTTTTCATCCCAAACTGATAGACCATCATTCTTGACACATTTTGAATAATCAGAGGCAGTTGGAGTTGGATAAGCTTTCAAACCTGCGGCCAGTCTTCCTCTTTTGAAATCACCCCATTGCTCCCATCTCTCGTTTGGTTTGAACTCGTTCCATATAGATTGAAGGCCCACGCTGTTGAGAACCTCACTGATTGAGCCCGTGATTTCCCTGTTTAACTCATTGAGGCTGAAATCAAATGGATTTGGAAGACGTGCAAGTTGTTTTGAGTCCTGTTCGATTCTCTGCTCAGCATACTTTTCATCTTCTGTCGAATTGTTGAAGAACCCCATCTTTATCAAGTCAGTAGATTATGAGTAGAAAGTAACATGACAATTTTATTTTATTTTCGCCTCCCTGTCAGGATTCTTTATACCTCCGCTCTCGCTTTTCCAGAGCTTTCTAGAATTCTTAAGCGGGTATATTTCAGACTGCCCTTAGTTATGACCTGTGAGTATCTTTCAGAATGGATATTACCTAACACCGCCTATTTCACCACCAAAAACTGATATTCTTACACACTCTTTTCCTTCTCTGTGCTTCACGCATGGCTTTGGCTCTCTGACGGTTCAGATGTGAACATGGTTCCTCTTAATCACACATTTTGGATTCAACTATACGTTGTCTTCGACTTGGTTCAATCTTCGTTGGTGATCCCTCCAGTATTTGCAGATCCACCATCAAACCCATCTCATAGAAGCTTCTTCTACATTACTAGACTATACTTCTGAAACTCTTCTCTCGACATTACCGAGAAAAGACCGTTGCATATATTTAAATTTACCTGATTTGGCTCTGACAATGACTGAGTTGCATGGAAACGACAAACACGCATCTAATCATCAGATAGTTTTACCATATCGGGATCGAACAATGAATCCTAACAATGCAGCTTTAATAAATTTGAGGCTACAATTTTCAGAATCTACATTGGTATCTATGGTTTGAGCATTCATTGTAAAGTCCATTTGTAGAAACGTTCGACTATTTTCTGCTACTTTATTTGCAAGTATGGTCTGTACTGCTGTGGTTTCAAATAATTGTTTGAGTATTGGCTGGAAAAGTACATAAAGACACAAATTATCTTCTTTAATGCTCTCAATGATGTTTGCAATGATCATACCCTTCAGACTTTCCACTCGTTGCCATGAGATTCTTGATCATCTCACTCCTTTCACTAGCAACTCTATCTTTGTCAGCAAAAGGTATGTCATCACAAAATCAAACACAAATCTACCATGTACTAACATACCCACTCACTCCAGCCCAAGAGGTTTCATGTGAAACTGCTGAAGATGTGACGAACTCCATCACTAATACGTTCACGTTGTCCCAGGGAAGCTTGATTTTGTACTACACCACATACAGTGTTACTACTTACGTTGATACCTGTAATGGTGGTTCATACACCTCTACTGGACCAAGAACTACCACAACAACTGTTGATTAAACGCTTAATTCTACACCCCCAAAGTCTCTAGTCTTATTCATTCGCTCATTAATCCATCATGTTTAAAGTGTTACTCCTGTTTTTGTTCTTTGATTTTATTACTCTACTGCTTCTAGATATATTGGAAATCATTAGGCTCTGTGTCCCTGTAGCTTCCACAAGCTCATCTATACACTGAGTGACTGTGATTTATTGCTGAAGAGTACGGTATGTAAATAGAATCTTCAAATTCCATTAACTGCTTCTGCCCTTTGACCTTGATCTTTCATTTACTAGTTTCGATCCACTCTACAATTGGACTTCAGTAACTTAAAAATAACATATTAAATAGCAAAGGATCTATTGATTAATAAAATGAGGAATGTAGGACAAAAATCAAGCATGAATGGAAAAGCAACATAAAGACGAATTAAAGATGAAACGGAAATGAATATGACGACAAATAACAAATAAAACATCACCACATCAATAATGGAGCAAATACAGACAAAGATAACAGTCTCTTACTCAAGATGAAAGGAGAAGCACCACCGGTAGCAACTGGAATTTCTGGAATACCAGAACCAGATTCAGATGGAATTGGATTAGAACTAGAAGGACTTTCAGTTCCACTACTTGAAGAATCAGCTGGTGTTGAGTTTGCTTCAGATGTAACAGAAGAATTCTTTTCAGATAAGGAAGAATCAGTCGAATCAGGAATATCAGATGGTGTAGCATCTCCACTAGTGATGTAAGTCCCACTATCAATAGTAGAATTATCACCTCTATTGTCTGTGGTTGCATTCGAATCGGTTTGAGTAAAAGGAGTAGCATCACTGTAGATTGAAGTGGAATCCGGAGCTGTTGATGTACCTTGGGCAGCTGTTAATGTACCTTGGGCAGCTGTTAATGTACCTTGGGCAGCTGTTGAGAAGTCTTTACCAGCTGTTGATGTACCTTGGGCAGCTGTTGAGAAGTCTTTACCAGCTGTTGATGTACCTTGGGCAGCTGTTGATGTACCTTGGGCCGCTGTTGATGTACCTTGGGCCGCTGTTGAGGTGTCGCCTTTGTCGTTTGTACTGTTTGTCATGATACCAGTTTGAGAAGAAGCAGTCGTAACACCATCATCACCTTCACTTGAGCTCTTCAAATTACCAGCAGATTTAGTCGTACTGTTTTCACCAATTGTAGAACCGTTTATCGAACTGATTGAAACTGTAGCAATATTCGATCCCGCTGGAGTACTTGGTGCTAGGCTATTGGCGGCTGAAGTTCCAGGTTCAGATTCATCACCGATCGACGTATTAGAAGCATCACCACCTGTTGTAGAAATCATTTCCGTCTTGATAGTAGCAACAGATGTATCATCAGCAGTGTCGGGTGTTGTTGAAGCAGTTGCTTGAGTTGTAGAGGTAATCACTTCGTCCGGAATAGTAGTAATAGTAGTAGTACTGTCATTTTTCGAAGTGGAGTTTTTGGTAGTAACGGCAGCGAACGTGGCTGATAGAGTGGAAGAAGCTTTCTGTGAGAAAACTCTACCAGTTGAATAAGTGGTACCTTCACCAGTTGGATTGGTGGTATTACCAGAAGAGGAAGGCCCTGTAGAAACCGCTAGACTTTGAGCAGCAGAGGTGGTGGTGGCAGTAGGAGTAGTCGTGACGGCAGTAGGTATTTCCGGTGTTTTGGTAGAGGAGGAATTTTGGTTCGAGAGCCCTATTTTAGAGGTGAATGTTTCCGTGCTATCAGAAGTGGAATTCTCGGTGAAGTTGTTTGGTGATGAACCACTAGAATCGAAAGGAACACTCGAAGCCTGAGCACTTGTAGATGTGAACGTTCTCGTAACAACAACTGGAACATTACCACTAGATGTCAACGTCTCGGTGTATATTGCTGAGATTGGAACAATCGTGGAAATCGTGTTTTGAGATGTTGTACTCAACTCTAATGGGGATGTGGATGTAACTGCAGATCCAGACGTAGAGGAGTTCTGGCCCTTAGTACCAGTATCGACGGATATACTGCCAGGAGATGAGGATGATGATGAAGAAGCGACGACTGTGGATCCCGTCTCTTTTGTTAGCTGGGATGTGATAGATTGAGAAGCACTAGAAAAGGCAGATGTTCCAGATGGAATTTGGTCCGATGGCAATGTAACAAAAACGACACTTGTGGAAGTTTCCGTGACAAAGGTTGTCTTTGTACTGATATGTGTTATCTGTATCTCACTCGTTAGATATGAAACACCATAAGATGATAGATACTTCGAGAAGTAAGACACCGAACTGACTTCGCTGCTTTCCAGGCACCTTGTTTGAATGTAAAGAATGTCCGCTTGAGTATTAGCCCAACCAGTGATACTCAATTTGCCATCATACAATGGGACTGCAGTGAACACGTTTTGGGTAACAGTAACAA
This sequence comes from Wickerhamomyces sp. yHMH26, assembly GCA_030571235.1. Classification (NCBI taxonomy): domain Eukaryota; kingdom Fungi; phylum Ascomycota; class Saccharomycetes; order Phaffomycetales; family Wickerhamomycetaceae; genus Wickerhamomyces; species Wickerhamomyces sp. yHMH26. The sequence continues at coordinate 25,149 of JAJLXG010000065.1, forward strand.
AGTCAGCAACAATGCAAACAGACGAAGTAGCAGTGATACCTGAAACAACTATCTCAGAAGTGTCAGAGGAGTTAACAACGGCTGAAGAAGATTCCGTGTCCAATGAAGTAATAGTCGTGGCAACATCACCAATTGTAGTTGTCAAATGAGAGCTATAGACCGAGGATGGGGAAGACGTTGAATGGCCAGTTCCCAAGGCACTTGAATCCTGTGAGCTAACTGAGGTGGCTGAGCCTGTAGCAGCTGGGTAACTCAAAGAGAAAGTTGACGTGGAATCAGAAGATGGAACAACAGATACTCCAGACAGGCCCGATAAGCTCAAACCGGCCGAATTACCACCAATGGAGGACACAAGAGAAGTTTCAATGGCACTATCACCTGAGTTCGTGGGAGGAACAGACCTGATGCTTTTGGAGGTCGACCCAACATCTGACGAATGTACCCTGGGGGTCAATAAACTTGACGACACCACCAACGAGGATGGCTCATATATCCAAACGGAGTCAGCAGTATGAGTAGAAAAAATTCCCGAAGACCAACTATACGTAGCCACCACGGATGACACGTTCAGGTATAATGATGAATCACTCACACTCAAACTGGTGGTACGTAACTGAGTGGATCTAATGGAATCAATACCAGTTGAGGAGGCAGCATTCCAGCTATTTGAAATACCAGAAGAATAGAAATCTGCGGAAGACCTTTCCATAACAGAAGATTGATAGTAACTAGAAGAGAAGTCAGCAGAAATAGCACTTGAAGAAGATTTTGCTGTATCTGAGATATCAACAAGCGTTCTAGTCGGTTTCACACTTTCAAAACCATAGGAACTTTCACTAGCAGAAGACTCTACAACTGCAGACGTGAGGTCAGATGGAACACCACTCGAAACGCCTGATGGGTATCCACTAGCAGAAGGTTGATCAGCACCGGATGAGTAGTAGTTATCAGATGAAGACTGGTTGGAAATACCACTCGAAACACCTGATGGGTATCCACTGCCAGAAGAGTGATCAGCACCGGATGAGTAGTAGTTGCCAGATGAAGACTCGGAGGAAACACCACTCGAAACACCTGATGGGTATCCACTGCCAGAAGATTGATCAGCACTGGATGAGTAGTAGTTATCAGATGAAGAACCACTAGCAGAAGGTTGCTCAGCACCAGATGAGTAGTAGCTACCAGATGAAGACTGGGAGGAAATACCACTCGAAACACCTGATGGGTATCCACTGCCAGAAGAGTGATCAGCACTGGATGAGTAGTAGTTTTCAGATGAAGACTCGGAGGAAACACCACTCGAAACACCTGATGGGTATCCACTAGCAGAAGGTTGATCAGCACCGGATGAGTAGTCAGATGAAGACTGGGTGGAAATACCACTCGAAACACCTGATGGGTATCCACTGCCAGAAGACTGATCAGCACCGGATGAGTAGTAGTTATCAGATGAAGAACCACTAGCAGAAGGTTGATCAGCACCAGATGAGTAGTAGCTACCAGATGAAGACTGGGAGGAAATACCACTCGAAACACCTGATGGGTATCCACTGCCAGAAGAGTGATCAGCACTGGATGAGTAGTAGTTTTCAGATGAAGACTCGGAGGAAACACCACTCGAAACACCT
>JAJLXG010000066.1:0-15730 GCA_030571235.1 Wickerhamomyces sp. yHMH26
CAATCCAGACGGTGTCAGAAATTACAATAGTGACAAAGTCTTGTACACATGACATGCTTTTGAGACCAATATCAAATGCAATAGCTCTATGAATGTATCTTGACAGCAATTCTCAACATTCGTGAATAGGAGTTATCTTTGAAAAGGAAACGAGATTATAAACGCTTAACTATGGGGACCCCACATCGGTCAAAGTTCTTTTCTCGCCTTCATTTCCCGCCAAAAAGGAGGACAAGATATTATCTTTCCGCGAAAAAATACTAAACATCAACAGAGAAAGGAAAACAGAAACAGAGAACCCCAACCTTTCTGATTTTGGTATATTTTCTGACCCTGCTCTCACCATCATGCTTTCTGTTTATCTGAGAGACTGAAAAGGAGCTGCACAGCTCCTTTTTTTTTTTGATTCTCTTCTTCTCCTTCTGATTCCTCTTCTACATCTTAATTATCATTCAAAACAACTAATATGCCTTCGTCAACCCAAGCTAAAGCTCACAGCCAACCCAAACCAAGGCACAGAATTCGTTTTTCAGGCGTTACCAGAACTCCAAGGGTAAATGGTAACCAAGTTTTCGCTTCTCATCCTTTGGCGGTCCACACTGAAGAGGACTTCCAGAAGAGACTGCAGTCTAAGAGTCTTGAGAGTTACCTTGATGATATTCATGAGGTGTTCGTCAAAACGGGTCCAACTGATGACACTGCTAACATCATCAACAATCTCCAATGTTATAATCCGCCACTGGAAGAACAGAATTGTGCAAATTTCCCAACTTGGTTCTATACTTCAAATGAGAACGGTGTCAAGCACAAACTGTGTCGTTATTGCGACGTACATCCAACGAGCTTGGCGAAGAGTTTCTACAACTCCGACGCTAATCACTATGCCCATCATTTGGCAGATTGCCATGGAATCACGGCTGACGGTAGACTGTTCGATAAACAACCAATGTTCGGTACACTTTCCTCCAAACACACTAACGAGGATGCTGCAGAACCTCGTAGAGTGTTCATGTGTACTATTGAAGGCTCGTACACCAACGCCGAGGGTGAGACTATACAGGCGCCTTGTGGATTCGTCCAGGCGTACGGTCAAAGTAGAGGCTATCACCCAAACTTGAAGGCATTCTACAGACATTGTTACAGGTACCATCGTGATATCAAGAACGGTAAAGCACCAGAACCTGTAGACAATGAAAGGTGGTTCGATCCACTAGTTGAGGAGTTTGAACCTGATGTTGGACTTCTTCATGATATAGTCAATTCCAGAAACCCAGGCCATCAAACGCATTCAGATGAGGTTCCAGATCTTGCTGAAGACGACTCTGATAATGAGATTGGTGAAGATGAATTGGATGAGATGGAGAAGTTTGTTCGGCTAAATCTTCCGGAAGAAGATCAACAACCACAAATTAACAATAAAAGCACCTGCAACAATCTCTTTGATTACCGTCCAATGGTTCCACTACTTGAGCCTGTTCAAGTACTGGATGGGATCTATTCTCCACTGGATATACATCCAGAGTCGTCAACAAATGAAGTTGAAAAACCCAATGCTGGCGGTTTTGATGAAGACGCCTTCTATAAGTCGCTCACGAGTACCTTTGAAGGAAATGATCAACCACTTGGTGATTATGACTTGGGCGCTTTGGATTACAATTACATTAATAATGAGGTGATTCAAGGAAATGCTTTGAAAGAGCTGTTGGAGGGTGATGTTATGAAATGTTTCGGATTGGCCTGAGCAGTGGTTTGTAACTATGGAGAGAGTGAGAGTGATGGGGATGTACCAATGAAAAATGACGGTTTATAGAACTTGCATTAGAGAATGACCTTATGAGTTAAAATTTTTGATAATGCGTTTTATATGTAGAGAGATCCATTGTTTACTTATGCAGCGAGTGCGAGTTCCGACTTTCCGAGGGTAGAGTTTGATATAACGAATATAATTTCTACGCGTCAATTAACTCTTCAGCAAAGGGTCTCAGATTTACACACACACAAACCAACGAACGATGCCACCAAAGGGATGGAGAAAGAATGCAGAGGGAGCATATCCTGTCACTACAAAGGAGAGAGACATGATCTCAATTGACGATATTCTTTTCCCAAAAGCGACTGTTAATAGACTTGCAAGAGCCATTATCCCAGAAGGTGGAATTCTTTCCAAAGATAGTTCTTCAGCCATTCAAAGATCATCTACCCTCTTTGTGAGTTATCTATTAGTCCACGCACGTGCAAATGCAAAGAAGTTCGATAGAAAAACAGTGGGCCCACAGGATGTTCTTGCTGCTTTACAAACTGCTGAATTCAGTTCCTTCATACCCACTGTTAAACAAGAGTTGGATAGTTATCAGGCACATAAGATCGCTGCAAAGAGAGCCAAGAAGAAGGAAAAGGAAACAGGTACGGTGGAGAATGATGCAAAAGAGGAAGGAAATGAGACTGTTGATGAGGGTGATAATAATGAGGAAGAGGAAGATGAAGTTAATGGCTCAAAACAGCTTCAACAAGATACGGAAGAACCTCAAGTTAAAAAGAGTAAAGTTGACCAATAACGTTGGCGCTGGTCCTTTGAATAAAAAAAGTTTGATGACATTTCTGTAAAACACCTGTAATGAGTTGCGCTGAGCTGGTATTTTTCATATACTAGAATTACTTCTGAAGATCTCGTCATACTGTGATGTTTTGACACTTCGGAACATCCATAGAGCTGCTAGGATGATATCACCTCATATCGATCTCAGTGAATAGGCAAGTTTGAAACTTCCAAAGACGTAGTGACCTTGCATAGGAGTTTCGACGAACTTGGTGATTCAAGACTCCAAGTTATGATAGATAACAGTAATTCCTCTCCCTTCCTCAAGGTTTACATTGACTAACTGTATCAAAGAGCTGTGAAGCTGCTATTTTGGCTCCTGCAAAACGTAAAAAGCATACTACGACTAGTTCTCACCTCATAAGAGCTTAAGGAAGAGTGTTAAAGAAAAATTGCCTCACCACTGGTTAGATTTCTACAACTTCCTAGGTGTGATAAATCTGGGGGAAGGAACAGAGATGCTTCATATGCTTAAGTTCTGTTGAAAAATGCCTTTTGTTTTCGCATATTTACAAAAAATGACAATCGTGCTTGATAGAGGGGAGAGCATCCTGATATCTGAGGGGATTTTGGTCTTGCTGAAGTTGAAATTTGAAATCAGATAGTAGGCAGCTCAGGAAACAGGTGAATACCTATAGGGATTATCAATGTTCTCTTTTAATTAAAAGGAAGAACATGGTAGCTATTGATCCAAACAACAACAGACTAATTGCAACCAACATAAAAAAGATGTCATTTCAACGTATTTAATCGGCATTCATGCTTGAAATTTGATGGCCTTCTATCATTTGTCAGATTTCCAAATCGTGTCGAGGCATTTCACCATGTTGAGATTTCCTAAGAATTCACAAAGGATATTGGCAAAATTGTCAATTTAATTCTTGTGATGGATTTGAAGGGTGGTTACTTTCCCCAATTTTCAATTCAGCGAGTCATACACCAACGCTCGGACTCATGAACATTACTTTCCCAAAATTGAAGGAGTTCTTAGTGCTGTTGAAGTTTCTAGCATTGCATTCGAGACATTCGTTGAGATCAGGTTCACAACTGACAATTGGAAATCCATTTACCTTGTTTTTGGTAAGTACGCGAGGTCGCTCAATTCTGCAAAAGACCATTTCCAACTTGAGATAGCTTTCAACAAATCTCTGTTTAAAGTGCTGTTTCAATGATAAACCGGTTGTACGTTTTTGTATCAGCCAGAATCACGTTTATAAACAACAATAGTCAAATGGCAAAGTATCATAATGATATACGGGGACTTTTCATGATATCACATCCTCAATAAAATAGCACACGGATTAGAACAAGAAGAATAAAAGCACCAACCAAAGCTAAGACAACCCAAAATTTAACGTTTTGCCACCACATTTTTCTTTTGACTTTGACACTTGAATTCCTGAAGTTATTACTCAAAAGCTGTAGTCTATCTGTCTTACTCACCAATAGCCCCATTCTTTCGTTTCTCTCTAGAACTTGTTCCAAATTCCCTTCCATAATCTCACGCACGGCACCTAGTTCATTCTTACTCAATTCCATATAACTTTTTTGAAAATCCAACTCATGCTTCTGAACAATCTGATTGAAACGTATCTTAAACTCGACATTCGAGGTAGTTGTCTCACGATACTCTTTGAAATCTCTCAAAATGTTCTCAAGCGTGCCAATGGGGAAATACAAAGGAATGTCATTAGAGAACAAGCTCATGACCGTGACAATGTCATTTGAATGAAGAATGTATTTGATGTAGTAGAGGGAAAGATCCAAGTTTGACAACGTGATGGGTATGCTTCCCAACTGTGATTTTGCGGCGTTTATGTTGCTCATCTGGTCACTAACGAGTTCGTTGATGTCAAGATGGTATTGAGTGATCAAGGCTGTGTTTTCTGAGGAGTATAGAGTTGTTGAATTGAGCGTCAACGTGGTGAAGATTAGTGAGTTTTGTAGAGTTGGTGGTGTTGTCGTCGCCATTGTGAAGCAGAAGAATGGCTAGCCGCTGTCGTCCTAGCAGAGATATTCCTTTAGAGAGAATTGTTTTGAGGTTAATTGGAAATGTTGGGCTTTCTAGTGCGAATGGTGTACGGATGTTGATATTGTGTGGCCTTTAAATATGGGGCACAAGGATAAACACGACGAATAGAGAATAGAGTCGAGAGATGAAGAGGACAACAGTACGATAATCGTGTAAATTGTTTATTCGTTAGGGGGTCGTAATAAAAGTCGAGTGGGTGAAGAAGGGAGCTAGATGACACTCTAATCATCTCTGGTAACAGCCAAGATTCTCAAAATGTTCAAGAACAAGTTGATGATATCCAAGTACAAACTGATAGCAGCAGGAACCTCTTCCTCAACGTTGAATTTTCTCATAACCAATTGAGTGTCAACCAAGATGTAACCACTGAAGACAATGGCACCTATAGAACTGTAGACCAACTCAGAAGTAGAAGAAGGAGTGAAGAAGAACCAAATGAAACCAATACCAATCAATGCGAACAAAACAGCGTTCAAAACACCGATCCATGAGGTGAAATCATACTTCGATTGGAAGGCAAATAGTGTCAAACCAACAAAAATCACCAACGTGATAACTAAAGCTTCCACGACAATATCCGTATCATACAAGGAGGTAGCAACGCCGATGACATAACCTTCAAACAAAGTGAAACCAGCAAGAAGCAATAAATTAACAGGATATTTTTTACTTTGAACATAAGCACCAATCATAAAACCGATGGAACCGAACATAGATACAAAGAATAACCAAATGTTCGAAAGAGCCCAATCTTTCACTGCATCGTTCAAAGTAATAACAGCACCAATAATTGTGGTAACCGCTAGTTGAGCGAATAACAACGCATAAACTTTCTTGATAAACTGTTGTCTGATTGAAAGCTCACAACCAGAAACAATAGTATCATACTTGAAGTCATCTGGAATGTTGTCTTGACCAGGAAGTTGTGATTCTGTGTTATCAGAATATACAGGAGGATTGCTCAGAGGTTGGTAGCTCATGGTCTTGATGTGGCAGTATAGAAATAAGTATGAATTCGCCTTTGTTGATCTGTGGAAGGTTTGACTTTAGTAGTCTTTTTGTCCTTTGTATTTTTTTTTTGCCTTCCACAAAAAGAGGTGGCAGCACACTTCCGCGAAACCTGAGAAGGCACGTGAAATACCACGTGAAGGGAGATCAAATGCTACGATAAGAGCAATCATGGAAATGCTTTAGGAGACGTCAGACAATTAATGTCACAACCCTATAACGACCATCAGCCATTTTATACTACTATCAAGGACATTAGTTCCAAAGGGGAACCTTCAGCGAAAAGTGAAACATCATGACGAACATTTCTATAAATAATAACCAATTAGCTGATGATCAGTCAGATGAACAAACACCGCTTTTAATTTCATCAGCACAAAATTCAACTTCCGGTGCAGACCAATCCAGTTTGGAGACTTCCCAAGAAGACCATTTCATACAAAAATATGGTGCTATAAAGTACGAATGGATCACGCCGCCAACTTTATCTCCGTGGTTTACGAAACCTCATGCTTTGAACTATTTCCACAATGGAACGTTATACAGAACGAAGAATGAAAGAGCACCGGGAAAATTGGAGTTGTTCTTAGATCTCGTTTATGTTGGAATTGTTGCCAATATCGCTTCTAGTGCCGTCAAATCTCACGATTGGAGTGGCGTTTTGAAGTACCTGTTGGTGTTTATACCAGCATGGACCATATGGGTTGATATCAAAGAATTCATGAATTATTACTATAACGATGATTTGTTACAGCGAATTTATGTTCTTTGGCAGATCATATTGTTGGTGATCTATACGAACAATCTAGACTTCAATCACGGTATCAAGTGGGCCATTGGTTCTTATTTCTTTAGCAGAGTAACATCTGCTGCCATTTTGGGGTTTTATTCCTTGTTCATCCATGAGCATAGAGTTCAAATGAGACTGTTTGCCTTTGCAACGGTGATCACCTCAACGTTATGGTGGGGCTTATTACTGATCAACGGTGATCGATGGAGAGTTGGTTACGGTTTTATCTTGCTTTTTTTAGAGCAGTTGTCATTCGTAATGAGTGTTCATCCATGGTCTAAGAAGAAGTTGAAATTGACACATTCAACAGCTTTGAACATTGAACATGAAGATGAACGATTTCATGCGTTTTATGTGATTGCTATCGGGGAGTTCTTATATTCAATTGTATCGTCATCACCGTTGAAGTATGGTTGGAATCATAAGTTGGAGAAGGGTATTTCTTTGATCATTATCTCATTCACTTTTTTAGGTCTTTATTCACATAAAGATGGCACCATGAGAGCAATTCATGCATTGAGAAGAAGTGCCTGCAGTGCCATTGTCTTTATTTATATCCACTTTTTCTTGGTTGCGAGCTTGTTAGTCGTTGGTGATGCTGGAGCAGATTTATGTTCAATGGAGGAGGCATACATTGAAGATGACGATATAGGAGTGTTGTTTTACTTCCATGCGGGTATACTAATTGCGTTGATTTCGTTGTCAATCCATTGTCTTTGTGATAAGAGTTTGGATAGTCCTGATGAACAAATTGTCAACAGGTATTTGAGAATAGGTTTACGTGTTCCAATTGGGTTGATAATATTTGCATTGAGTTATACCCGTGCAGTACTGTCATTGGTTCAAGTGATGTGGATAGATTGTCTCTTGTTGATCCTATTGTTCTCTTATGAGTTTGTGGTTATGAACCCAGCGAATTTCAAACAGCTCAAAGTGGATAGATCAAGAATCCAGGATGTTTGACTTTTGAACATGATTTTGTCTATATTCACAGCATAATCATAGAATTAGGCGGTTTTTCTACTTCAGGTAAAGAGACTTGCGATTTCTCGCCTCTGTTGACCAGTAATCAACGAAGAAGCAGTCAGCAGCAACTGCAAATTGTAAGTAATCGGTCCAATTGATGTCAGTGAACCATCAGTTCTCATGTCGTGACTCCTTTACTTTGTTGACTCGGTCTCGTATAGGCATCTCAAACTACTCACAAGTTACAAGGAGCGAGGGGGGGACGGGGGCTAGCGGCTAGCTGCTATCAGCTCTCCTCACGAGCTCATATTATCGGTATTTGGGCAATATTAGGGAGCAACCCCTGTCCAGAAGCAATCATTTCACCACACCTTTTGCGGCAGGGAACAAATGTGAAGGAAGCGTTCATCTAAACCAACACCATGCACACTTCGAGCTTTGGAAGAGATAGATACGTTGTTCTTTTGCGCCAAACGGCACGCGGAAATTTTACCTCAATAGACGCGCGAAATTCCATGAATGGCGAAAACTTTGTTAGCGGAATGTGTTTTTCTTTTTTCGCACTTCCCCTAACAGGTAATCATAGCGGGCATGAAATTCCCGATATGGAATACGCCACGAAAACCCCAGAAAAGAAACGGTAGAACAGGACAAAAAAGTGCAAATCTGCCTGACGGGTACGTGATAGAGAGAGTTGTTTTGAGTGGTGGCCCAAGAGAAATTCCCAACTCATTTCCATTTGTTTCCTCTCAATAGTCATCGATATTCCTTCTTCTTTACTCAACTTGCTCTATCAGTCTCAAAAGCGATTTGAAAATCTTGCTTTTCCGCATTTCTTTGTACTCGCCATCAGTATAATTCAAACAACATTCGCTTACATTACGTTTTACGCCGTTTGGAGAAGAAGTCTGCATTAAGTTAGGTGCCGTGATAAAGATCCAGAACCTCAAAAAATTCAAAATATATCCACTCATAACAAATAATCATTCATCTTTCAGCAACAGCCACCACTAGTTAATCCATCTGGAGTGTCAGTCAACCCGTAATGCTCACCATGGCTCAGGCGATACCCATAAAACGGCTCCATAGACAGAACGTTTCCTTATCCATCTCACCATCATTGCAATCTCATCTGTCACAGAAATCCATTACATCCATAAATTCAAACTCAAGTCCACAACACTCCTCCTCTATTTCCTCTTCGTCATCATCATCTTCTTCTTCTTCTGCACCATCATTATCTGCCTCGCTGGCTTCTTCACTTGAATCCGTTGATGACCATCCATTACAACTCGAGGTGAATCTGATATCCGAGATTGACGAGGACTTTTTTAAGAACGAACCCATCACAGAGGTCAAACCATTGTTGATAAAGAAGAAGTCTTTCGCATCAAATCTATCCAATTCTTTAAGGTTTATCACTTCCAGTAACGATTTGAACCTCTTCAACATCCAACCAAGACTTACAGACGAAAAGTATGTTGATCGTGAACTGGATACTTTCAACGTTAGGCCCACAGAGACACCACTATACAGGAGAAGCAGAGAGGCAAGAATCAATCCTGACTTCCTGAGACTGTACTCATATGAATCCAATTCGCGATTGAAAGGCCTGTTGCCTGAAGTAACACAGGACGAAGAAGACTCGATGCCGCTGCTTTCCGCAAACGAAGTCTCAAACGACACACAGTTGGCGTGTTTGATAAGACAACGCCTATGGCAGTCTGTTGTCTTACCACCCAGAGTCGAGAGCGCGGCAAATGACAAGTACGTTCGTGTGGATGAAGATGACAAGGGGAACTCACTGGTTAAGACGAACGTGATGCCGTGGATGAATCTGAGCGATGTGGGAATTGGACCAAAGGGGGAGTTCAACGGGACTCAGTTCACGGTAAAAGGATGGGTTAATGAAAGATTTCTGAGCTTGTAAGATGCTCAACGGCAAAGGGGAACACTACGGGAAAGTGCTATTTATTCTTATATATCGCTAATGACTAATGACTATTTATGAATTCAAAGGATTTCTTTTTTGTAATTAGAAAATATCAACGCCACTGTTTATCTTTCTCTTTCAACAAATAACAACGTGACAAAACACACTGAGAGAATGGATGAAAAACTGGAAAGGGCACTGCAGTTGTACGAGGAAGGCTCGCAGCATGAGTCTACGGGTTTGATGCGTGAGGCAGTGACTTGTTATTCTCGCGCCCTGAGGATGGATTCCAATGTTGAAAAGGTATATAGGGAGCGACTATGGGCACAACACGCTAGGGAAAAACAGGAATACGAGGAACAACAACCACCGAGAAAGAATCACAACGGCGACGATGATGGTGATGATGATGCGTCAGTCGAGGAAGATGGCGCTGAGCAAGAGCAGTTGGACCCCTGTTGGCTGTTAGAGATGGTTCCTGATGACACTTTAAGTGAGATCATCCAGATATTGGTGCTGAACTCTCCTATTTCTCACGTTGCACTATCCACCACATGTCGGAAGCTCAACGAATTGTGTTTCACCTCGTCAACTTATAAATCGCTTTGCAAAGTCATTTATCCTCGGCAAGTGTATGCCCAGACGGCGATTGAGTTGAACAACATTGTGAAAAATCAGGAGAAGATGGTTGAATTTTGGGATTTTAACTATGAACTGATGTTGAATTCTCGTCCTTTCATCAAATACAACGGTGTTTACATTTCAAAAGTCACTTATATCTCAGATGGGTTGAACGCTGAGAGTTTCTATCATCCTGTTAAACTCGTGACCTACTTCAGGTATTGGAGATTTTATCCGACTGGTGAAGTTTATAAGTTGACAACTACAGACTCTCCAACTGAAATAGTCAGTACGTTCGATAAGTCCGTTAAGCACAAATATGGTATTATCTCCAAATTTGAGATCGGGATGGATGGTTATGTGTTCACCTCACGTACCAAGAATGGATATCTATTTGAAGAACAGTTGAAAATCGTGAATCTTGGTGATAGGAAATTCCATAGATTGCAATGGATAGATTCTTCAGTCGTTGATGAGGACAATTATAGATCGTATTTCAACTTACAAAAGGAAAAACCATTCAACTTTAGTGCAGTGAGATCTCTTTCAGATGCACCAGACCTATCATCATCATCAACAAAAAATGAACGAGATCAATCATTATCACTCGAAAAGCTGATCATATAACCATTGCTTCTCCTCATCAACCAACACCACAGTTTTCTTCAAATCGTTGCCAAACCTATCCAACAAGTCACAAAGCAATTCTATCCGTTCATCTTTCCTCAAGTGATCCGGCTCCAGATGTCTTATTCTTTCAGGCCACCATGGAGGTTTGGACAAGTCTCCGTGTTTATATGGATGATGAGTTTGCTTATATGGCTCTATGAATTTGATCCATTGTTTAGCTATAGATTTACACGTTGTTTGTTGGAGCTTTCGGAAAACTTCGCGAATGTCTTGTTCGTGATCAGGTAGTGAAGTATATGGATGATTGTATGATGAGAGCTCTGGTGTTCTGTTTTGCAATAGTGATGTCGTATCAATCACAGTTGTTATGATTGGTGATTCTGAAGGATTGAAAAATTCAGGAACTAAAATTTGTCTAAGTTGTCCTAACTGGACCTGTGAGATTTGTTCATTTGAGTACAGTTTCGTCTCTAATGTGATTGGATCCCTAGTTACTATGAGTTGGATATTTGTAAGGTGTGATAAAGATACAGCCAAGTCTAGTTCTGTCATTGCGATTGGTAATTTGCTGAAGATGTACGTCTGCAAGGCTGTTAGTGGAAGGGAGGGGAGAGGGGGGTTTTAGAAAGAGAGGGGTGTTTGACAGGGCATTCAACGTCACATTTATAGAGAAAGGAAATAGATCAGTGCATAGAGTGACATGAAACGTACTTGCACATTTCAACTACAAGCTAGCGATGTTTCAGGTTTATGAGGAGAATTATTTGAAACAAAAAAATAAAATTAGTATGAAACAAAATATTTCAATTTCGGGTAAATAAATATATTTACAATGTATAGGGACGGATAAATGAAAAGGGGTTTTAGTTATGATACTGATTTAATATTAATTTCTATTACTGTAACAAGTTTTGAATTGAAACTGTTTCTTTCTTTTGTGGAGAATAAGCCTGTGGATTCGTGTTCACCAATTTTTGTGGGGATTGATCATGTGAAACTGGTTGTTGCTGGACTTGTTGTTGTTGTTGTTGTTGTTGTTGTTGTTGTTGCAGTTGATGATGATGATGATTGATGAATTGACCTTGTTGAGGTAGAGGAGATGGTGCGTATTGATCTTGTTGTGAGAACTCTTGAGGTGGAGATGATTGTTGTTGATGATGCTGCTGCTGCTGCTGCTGCGGTGCTGGTGCTGGTATTGGAGCGAATTGTTGTTGTATTTGTTGTTGTTCCTGTTGTTGTTGTTGTTGTTGTTGTTGTTGTTGTTGTTGTTGTTGTTGTTGTTGTTGTTGTTGTTGTTGTTGTTGTTGTTGTTGTTGTTGTTGTTGTTGTTGTTGTTGTTGTTGTTGTTGTTGTTGTTGTTGTTGTTGTTGTTGTTGTTGTTGTTGTTGTAGTTGTTGTTGTTGAATTGAAGGAGATTGTTGTGGTTGATAGTGAGGTTTTGGAGGTGTATATGCTTGAAAAGTACCCATGACTGGACCATTAGATGATGATATGTTTGGTATGCTTGATGTTTTTATGAATGGAATAAATTTACCAGGTGAACTATTTTCAACACTTGATTCTTTTAATTTTTCACGTTCTTCGAGTCTTCTCAGTCTATCTTTTTCAATTTCTTCCTTTCTTATTCTTTCATCTTCCAAAATCTGTAGTCTTTTCTCTTCAGCTTTTTGTTTAGCCAGTTCTTTCCTTCTTGCTTTCTCCTCCAATTCTTTTTCCCTTTCAATTTTTTCATTTTCAAGGTTCTTAATAACTTCTTTTTCAATGTCAAGCTTACACCAATTACAGATGAAAACATCGTTAGAATTTCGAACCAATTCTTGTTGTACTGTTCTCTCTTGACATTTCAAATGTTGCCATCTATCACACTTCTCACATGTGATCAGTTTGACACCATCGTCATAGTTTTTTTCCTTGATACCACAGTAGCATTCAAAGAACCATTCACCTTCACCGAGTTCAATAGTTTTCAAGTCGGTTGGTTCTGGTAGATCAATCACACCTCTTCTTGTTGACGATTGAGTTCTTAATTTATCTTCGAATTCCCTCTTTAAAAAGTTGATCTTCTTTTTCAGGTTTCTTTGGCTCTTCAATTTCAAGTTTTCCAACCTTTCTCTTTCAAGTTGTTCTTCTCTTCTCAACTTCTCCTGTCTATCCTTCTCCTCTCTTTCTTCCAATCTTGAACTTCTCTTTCTATGACTCACGAGATCATTCAATTGTTGCTCTCTTTTCCTCTTGACTACCTTTTTTCTGGTTTGTAAGTCCTCATTGGCAAGATCATCTATATGCTCTTTAATGTTTTGGAACAAGGATTTCAGTTTTTTATCAGTCTTGATCGAGACCAAGAAATCATGGATTTGATAAATTCCCACTGCAACAAGTTCCCATTTGAAATCCGGTTCGATATCTGCCAATTCAATCTCAGGATTGAAATTTTTAGAGTACTTCTTCTTTTTTGGGATGTTGACCTTTGGATAGTTCTTCAAAACACGACGATAGATTCTGTTGTCTCCAAGGAGGAAATAGGAAACTTCGCCGTTATCGAAAATAGGATCGAATCTCAACTCATTCTCCTTCTCGTACTTTTCAACTTGTTTTCTGAACACCTCCGAATACATCACTTGATAAATCAGCTCGTACAACACGTGAAACTTCTTGACCAGATCCAGATCAAAAAACTCCACCGGCTCATCCTCAGTTCCCAACAAGTCGATGGTGTCACCAAAGAGATATCTCACTTTGAAGCTGAAGTCCTGGTACGTTACTTTCGATCCAATCAATAACGAGCTCAGATTGACACTAATCTTCTCCAAGAGGCCATTATCCGTCAACCCTACGAGCTCTTCCTCGATCAGATCCACAGTAACGAGATCGTTGCTCATCTTAATAGCACCGCGGAAGTATCCCAGCCATTGCAGCACGAACGCGTACTTCCAATCGTTTCTCAGCTGTTTCAACTGTTGTTCGTACGTCTCGCCTTCAATCAGAAGCTTGACGGGGGTCTTAAGCAGTTGTTGCTTGATCTCGTCGTCGATGAAAGTCAGGTTGTGGGCGGGGTGGTCTATGGCCACAGTCACTGCGGGCGATCCAGACTTTAAGCGGCTCATCTTGAATGGCTGTTGCGAGCTGAAGTGATTTCTCAGGGAAGCTTTTATCGATTTACACAGGCGCTTTTCTTTTCGAAGCTTTTCAACGCCTTTTTCCCAAAATTTGACGACGCGTCTAGGTGGTGGTGACCTCGGAAAGTCGGAACTCGCACTCGCTGCATAAGTAAACAATGGATCTCTCTACATATAAAACGCATTATCAAAAGTTTAAACTCATAAGGTCATTCTCTAATGCAAGTTCTATAAACCGTCATTTCTCATTGGTACATCCCCATCACTCTCACTCTCTCCATAGTTACAAACCACTGCTCAGGCCAATCCGAAACATTTCATAACATCACCCTCCAACAGCTCTTTCAAAGCATTTCCTTGAATCACCTCATTATTAATGTAATTGTAATCCAAAGAGCCCAAGTCATAATCACCAAGTGGTTGATAATTACCTTCAAAGGTACTCGTGAGCGACTTATAGAAGGCGTCTTCATCAAAACCGCCAACATTGGGTTCTTCAACTTCATTTGTTGACGACTCTGGATGTATATCCAGTGGAGAATTGATCCCATCCAGTACTTGAACAGGCTCAAGTAGTGGAACCATTGGACGGTAATCAAAGAGATTGTTGCAGGTGCTTTTATTGTTAATTTGTGGTTGTTGATCTTCTTCCGGAAGATTTAGCCGAACAAACTTCTCCATCTCATCCAATTCATCTTCACCAATCTCATTATCAGAGTCGTCTTCAGCAAGATCTGGAACCTCATCTGAATGCGTTTGATGGCCTGGGTTTCTGGAATTGACTATATCATGAAGAAGTCCAACATCAGGTTCAAACTCCTCAACTAGTGGATCGAACCACCTTTCATTGTCTACAGGTTCTGGTGCTTTACCGTTCTTGATATCACGATGGTACCTGTAACAATGTCTGTAGAATGCCTTCAAGTTTGGGTGATAGCCTCTACTTTGACCGTACGCCTGGACGAATCCACAAGGCGCCTGTATAGTCTCACCCTCGGCGTTGGTGTACGAGCCTTCAATAGTACACATGAACACTCTACGAGGTTCTGCAGCATCCTCGTTAGTGTGTTTGGAGGAAAGTGTACCGAACATTGGTTGTTTATCGAACAGTCTACCGTCAGCCGTGATTCCATGGCAATCTGCCAAATGATGGGCATAGTGATTAGCGTCGGAGTTGTAGAAACTCTTCGCCAAGCTCGTTGGATGTACGTCGCAATAACGACACAGTTTGTGCTTGACACCGTTCTCATTTGAAGTATAGAACCAAGTTGGGAAATTTGCACAATTCTGTTCTTCCAGTGGCGGATTATAACATTGGAGATTGTTGATGATGTTAGCAGTGTCATCAGTTGGACCCGTTTTGACGAACACCTCATGAATATCATCAAGGTAACTCTCAAGACTCTTAGACTGCAGTCTCTTCTGGAAGTCCTCTTCAGTGTGGACCGCCAAAGGATGAGAAGCGAAAACTTGGTTACCATTTACCCTTGGAGTTCTGGTAACGCCTGAAAAACGAATTCTGTGCCTTGGTTTGGGTTGGCTGTGAGCTTTAGCTTGGGTTGACGAAGGCATATTAGTTGTTTTGAATGATAATTAAGATGTAGAAGAGGAATCAGAAGGAGAAGAAGAGAATCAAAAAAAAAAAGGAGCTGTGCAGCTCCTTTTCAGTCTCTCAGATAAACAGAAAGCATGATGGTGAGAGCAGGGTCAGAAAATATACCAAAATCAGAAAGGTTGGGGTTCTCTGTTTCTGTTTTCCTTTCTCTGTTGATGTTTAGTATTTTTTCGCGGAAAGATAATATCTTGTCCTCCTTTTTGGCGGGAAATGAAGGCGAGAAAAGAACTTTGACCGATGTGGGGTCCCCATAGTTAAGCGTTTATAATCTCGTTTCCTTTTCAAAGATAACTCCTATTCACGAATGTTGAGAATTGCTGTCAAGATACATTCATAGAGCTATTGCATTTGATATTGGTCTCAAAAGCATGTCATGTGTACAAGACTTTGTCACTATTGTAATTTCTGACACCGTCTGGATTG
>JAJLXG010000067.1:0-15677 GCA_030571235.1 Wickerhamomyces sp. yHMH26
CACAAGTCACAAGTCACAAATCACAAGTCAAAATCAGAACTCACTCAACTCCATCCAGCAGCATCCACCAGACTTCAGTCAGACTCAGATCCAAAACAGTTTCTCATGGGCTCTCCAGTAGGTCTTCAGTCTACCACCACAAGTCACCATCATGTCACATCATCGTTCATCCATCTTAGCTTCCACCACCTTCAAAAGCCATTCTCTCTTATGTGCCCCAACACAACGCCATACGTCAAAGGTAACAGATTAAAGCAAAAGTAACCACACATCAAACGAACATAACAAACCGTTCACAACAGCTTCTCATGGTCATAAATCACCAAATATCTCAGTGGACGTCCAATCACTATCACCAGCATCTTTTTATCCTCAGGCTCAACCACAGAACAGTCAAACTGTAGTGGACTAGGACTTTAGCAGAAGGTTAGCAAAGCTCATGGTAGGAACAGAACAGGAGTTACTCACAGATGGGCTCGTTTGGTAAGGTTACCTCATGTGTGTATCGGTGGTGATGGCTTCTAATTCAACTCAGTTGGTATGGTTGGATGAGTTGGTTTCTTTCCAAACAAAATTGGGAATCCAAGGCTTTATATATCTGAACTCCTAAATCGTTTTTGTGTAAGAGTGAAACTTCAGATTGTTTTTGTGTCAACATAACACAAAGACAGTTTTTGTGTGGTAGCAGTAGTCGCATTGTATTCTCTACACCCTTTCCTAAATTGTTTTTGTGTAAGAGTGAAACTTCAGATTGTTTTTGTGTCAACATAATACAAAGACAGCTCTTGTGAGGTAGCAGTAGTCGCATTGTATTCTCTACACCATTGCCTCAAAAACAACTACAGCTCCAGCTACACCAATGGGGCACGTGAACTAAATAATGGAACGTTGCACGCTAACACTGGATATGCCTTAGCTGAACACCAAAGGAGATACTATTTGCCTCCTCTAATAAGTGGGTGTCAAAGCCATGCATAGAATTCTTCATGATTGACTTGTAAATAACACTTTCGTCCGTCAGAGCTAAAGCAACATCAGAATCTGGCTCTTAATTTGGTGAAGATTTACTCAACCTCGAGCACATACCCCATCCTTATGATTTGCCGCATCTTCAAGGCCGTTCACCAACTCGAGCTTCGAGTGGAATCCTATCCTATTGACGTGTACTATAACAGAACATAATTTCACATAGTATTGGTGGATGGTAAAATCCAAATCATCATCATCCTCTCGAGTGCAAACACAAAATCGACACAGTGGAGTGTATTAGATGTAGAACTTTTAGCTGACGTCAATAGAGTATCTATTAAATATAAATTACGGTCTACTTCACATACATTTGTTGGAATCATCAAATGGTTCCATGCGCACATTTCAGTCGGTTTTTGGGCACATTATAAGCATCTGGTTTGGGTCATCTTACTACAAGTCCTTCTTTTAGAGATACAGAAGCCCCAACAACTTCTCTCAGTACAGATAGCACTATATAGTTTACTACTAGCCAGCATTAGACCTACAAGCTGATTATAGATTATGTGTAACGATTCATATTCACAATTCTGACTTGACACCATGCCATTTAAGCCTCAAGGCCAGATCATACTAAAATGTCATGATAAATGCCCCCCCCCCCTCTTCGAACGTAATGAGCCCAGTCAAGGAACTCTAGTCCCTAATTTGATCCAGTGAAAGTTAGATGCATCTCCTCTTCTTTGTGACAAGCGAAAATGTTCACACGCGTTAGTGCAAGTCATTTAGGAACAATGCTTGATACGCGAGTCATATTTGAGATGGATTGCAAATCCCGCTTCAACAAATTTAATAGAAAAGAAGAGAATCGTGGGCATGGAACCTTGGGCTAAGAAGCCACGAATCCCGAACGCCATGGAGTAGTTTGTTTCAAATCGCCCATGGCGCAAAAATCATATCGACAAGTTCTTTTGAGCTTCGCTAACAATAAAACAAGATCTCCGAATTATGAATATGATCTTTGACATAGTTGATGCTTCGGTCTGAAGCCGTGGTTTAGTCATAAACTACAGCATCAAGCAAGAGGAAACTACGTAGACACTTTGAGCACATAGAAGATTAGTAAATGTACACCTACGGGAAGGGTTTTCGGAACCATGTCTTTACAGTATTACAACTTCAACTACGTTTTCATCTAATTGAATTACAGTACTAGTCCCATATAAGCTGTCAGAAGTGGGACATCAAACTGAACGAAGTCTGGACTTTCAATCTAGGGGAGAGTAACTGGACAACAGTAGTTTAAGTTTATCCTCAACCATGTTTCAAAGTATGTAAGTGAAAGCTATAAGAAAAATCGACGAAGCTACTGATCCCATCAAGGATCACACATCGACTGAAATTTTGAAAGCTAGAAAACCTCAAAGTTATGTAGGTGACACGGATATAGGTATCAATAACCGTTGTGAAAAGTCAGAGGCCACGCTTTTGAAAATCACTTATCGCAGTGATCATGATGTTGATGTTTGACCTGTGCTCACCTCTGTGTTTTCTCAGTGGCATCAACAGTAGCTTCTCGAACTCACGTGGTTTTCAACTATCATAGTTGCCTCATAATTTGATATTATATGTTTCAGCTATCTGGCAAATCATTACGTTTACCGATTGATAGAGCGAGATCATGAATATAAACAACTCAATAAGAAGGCAAACAGTGCACCCCACGAGATTTTGTCGAGCAGTTAAATAAAGAGCAGTTGTTCCAGATCCAAAACTTTTTGGAAAAAAGAAACAAGCGGTCCGGTGTAGTTGTAGTTGGATCAATTGTAATCAAAACCGTTGTAGTTGACCGACGTTTTTCTTTTTCCTTCAGTCAGTGAAGGGGCAACAGCCAAGCTCAAATCTAGACTTGAAAGTCTTCAGGTCCGTCAAGTTAATGACGCGCGTGATGCAGCAGGAAGCAGAGTCTTACTGATTTTGTAACTTAAAAAACTTGCCCGATCGAGTAAGATCTATTGAATCGAGTAATTTGCCTTTTTTTTTTTACGGTAAGGGCAACATTTTTTTGTCTTCCTATTTTTTTCGTCGGAATCGTAATAAATAGAAAAGGAATCGTCGAATTTGAAACGAATCGTGATTATTTTCAAGATCTCTTAAAGAACAACGTCTTTTCAGAACATCACATTCCTTTGAAAGCTTGAACAAAGCTCATACATCTCCAACTACTAGTCTTTCCTTAAAGTTTACTCTCGTTCTACATTTCATTTTTGAAAAAAACATTTGTCTACACGTAAATTCAGATTTTGCCCCCTCAAAAGAATCTGTTTTTTTTTTTATAAAAGTTCATTATGAAATACTCTGTCATTCCTTTGTTGGCCCTTGCCACTTCAGTCATTGCTGCTCCAGCTCACTTGCACCACTTACATCGTCGTGAAGCTGATCCAGCTGTTGTTTACGTTACCGAAACCAGGGTTCATTACGTTGATGCTCAAGGTAACGCGATCACCGTTTCAACTACTGCTGCTGCAACTTCTTCCGCTGCCGCTGACGTTTCAACCACTTCTGCTGCTACCACTTCAGTTATTCAAGTCCAGTCTACTTCTCAAACTTCTACCGAGGCCTCTGAGACTACCACTTTGGAATCAACTTCATCAACTTCTTCCTCACAATCTGTTGCCTCATCTTCAACTTCTTCAAGTTCATCCTCTGCTAAAGCTACTTCCACCTCTTCAGGTGGAATTGCTGGTGATTTGAGTAACTTCTCTGAACCATCTGATTTTGAGGATGGTGTTTACAAGTGTTCCGAATTCCCATCAGGTGAAGGTGTCATCTCCCTAGATTGGTTAGATTTTGGTGGTTGGGCTTCTGTTATGAACCAAAATGGTGATACCTCATCCTCATGTGAAGATGGCTACTACTGTTCTTATGCTTGTCAACCAGGTATGTCCAAAACTCAATGGCCAGATGAGCAACCTTCTAACGGTATCTCGGTTGGTGGTTTGTACTGTAAAGATGGTTATCTATACAAATCCAACTCGAGATCTAATAAACTTTGTGAATGGGGTCAAGATTCTGGTTATGCTGTCAACCAGGTTGATCAATCAATCTCTTTGTGTCGTACTGATTACCCAGGTTCTGAAAACATGGTTGTTCCAACTGTTGTCGAAGCAGGTTCCACCAACTTGTTGTCTGTTGTCAAGGAGGACAACTACTACACATGGAAAGGTGGTTTGACCTCTGCTCAATACTACGTTAACAACGCTGGTGTTTCTGTTGAAGATGGTTGTATCTGGGGTACTGATGGTTCTGGTATTGGTAACTGGGCACCAGTTGTTCTAGGTTCAGGTTACACCAACGGTTTGACTTACTTGTCTTTGATTCCAAACCCAAACAACAAAGATGCTCCAAACTACAACATTAAAATTGAAGCCACCGATGGCTCAACTATAAATGGTAAATGTTCTTACGTTGATGGTTCTTACACTGGTTCCGGTTCTGATGGTTGTACTGTCACCGTTACCAAAGGTTCTGCCAACATTGTCTTTTATTAGATGATTCTGAACATTTGTTTGCTACATTAAAATCATTCTTTCTATTATGTTTCTGATGCCTTCTTTAAACTTTTTTTTTTTTTACTTGTCTGTCTGTGGTCCAATTTCCCTTCACATTTTTTACACCATTCTTCGTCCGTTCAAATCTTTTTACGTTTTTTATTGACTAAGAATTTTCCATCCGGAATGGCACCATCTTTAAACAACAACTTGTTGAGATACCTGATCTTGTTGACCTATGATGCTGATGATTCCTGAAGATTGGGAAATTTCTTGATACAATAATGTTCTTAAGAGATTACAGTTTTGTTTCTTCTTACAGGTTTTCAAGAGGGATATTCTCCAAGTTGAAGTTTTTGGTTATCATTATATACCCATATGACCTACTTCGATGTTGTTGCTACCTCTGAATGTAATTTTTTTGCATTTTATACCACTCTTTGTTATATATATTATCTGGACTACTTTTTTTCTTATACATTGTTGCTTTTGTTAGTTCATGAATGTAATTCTAGTTAGACCTGTGAACTTTCATGGGTCGAAGTTTATTCGATACGTTCATGAGGAGCTAACCATATTGCGGAGACGTAGTAATGATCAAAAACGTACCCGGGGGTACGTCAAATGACGTGACGTGAACGTTACACGTCGTCCCTCCTAACTTTACACCACCAACAGTACATCTCACTGTGCGGCAAGCGGCTCTTTCAATATTGTTTGTGCTCGTCCAATTGGGCTCAAGGGTACCAGAACTCGAAGCCTTAATCATAACAGCCCCTTCTTCTATATCTCAGCACATTAGATGCCACAAAACGCATAACTTTCTCTTTCTTTCTACGAATCAGAGCTATTTGGTTGTAAAAAAAAAAGTGGTGACTAAACAATGCATAGACGCTTCACAGCTCTTGACGAGAATTTTTTTTTTGCTGCATCTTATATGACTTCCGTTTTGAGAATATGAGGGACGTGTACCAAGAAATTCGGATTTTTGATGTGGGCGGATGTGGGAATCGCAGATTATTTCCAAAAGCGGAGAAGTTTCTTTTTTTGCCTGAAAATTTTCCGTACTCCCCAATTGAGTTTGTACCGAATCGGACTTTTTCTTCAGCCTCGTTTTAGTTAGTGATGTGAATTACGCTAGAATAATCCGCTACAGGGAGAGATTACTTCGTTTAATAAGTAAATTTCAGAACAGAGAGATACCTTGTTCTTGGAAAGGGTGTTCTTTTGAATATTTACAATAGTGAAAGCTTGGTGTGAGTGGGGTGGAAACTCGGCAGTTTTAATTACTGATTATTTGATATCGGTGTACTAGTGTTAGAGACTACAACACCAGAACATTCGCGGGATTCTCTACTCTTAGTTCTCCCAACAATAGCTACTGGCGCTATCACAAAGCAGCACACGTGTGTCACAAATTTCCCAATTAGCTATCAAAAGAAAATCAAACAATCAAGAAAAACTTGATCTCAATAGTTTATATCATCTCATCTCATCTCATCACAAGACCACTACAATTCAACCTCACCAAAGTTATGTCTGGAATCCAACACAAACCAGTCAGATTGGATCAGCCAATCGACATCAATGCACCACCAACGATATATTCTTCGAAATTGACCCCAGATTTGGCAAATGGTGCATTGAACTTGACGATAGATTTCCAAAGACAGAGACAGTCATCTGCCAACAAAAGAATTTTGCAAAGCCCATTGACTTTGAGTGTTGTTATTGGCGTGGCTTCCAGTTTTGCTTATTACCAGTTGAAATCGGTAATTGAGAGCGAAGGATTGGTTGGAATCAAATATCATGTTGATAAATTATTCCCAGTCGTAATATTTCTGGCTATGTTCAGTTCAATCGTGTTCACCATTGCTGCCAGACCAACAGACATTATCAAGACTGAGGCAGATGATCTAGCCGAAGACTCGACACCTGTCTTTGGATTTGATTTAAAAGATTTCGTCAAGGCTAGCGGCGGTAAGGATAAAGCATCTAGAGAAATTTTGGCCAAAGGTGAAAATACAAATATTGTTGTTTACAGAGACAGCCCTATTGCTATTGTCACACTTGATCAATCCAAATTGGAGAAAGATACGTTCGTCACGAAAATCACCGGTGTTGGCATCAGAAAAGTTTATGCCAAATCAGGAATCATTGATGATTTGTTTGATTTTGCCATCAAGAGAACCAATGACTTGAACAATTTACAGAAGAATCCATGTTCCAAATTATTGATCTTGATCCAAGTTATCTCCACAGATGATGAATTGAAGAAGCAGTTGAGAAAGAGGAATTTTATTTACATTGAAAAAAGACCAATCAGTGCCTCCAAGATCTTGCAAACATTTGGTATTCAGTATGAAATATGGGGTCTTGCATTGAGCGTTCAAAAAGTGAAGAAATAATTACTTACTTTCGCAACTACATAATCTTGATGATTAATAAAAATGCATCAATCACATAAAATAGTGCAAAATATGTAAACTCCTCTTTCAATCCAACAACCCCGTTGTTTTTCTTTGTGATTTCCAACTTCTTCTCTTGACACGGTATACCGTGAATGCAACATATACAACCAAGGCAAAGATCAAGAAATAGAAAAAAGTTTTGATCAACCACCACAAGGTTCTGAAAAAACCCAATCCGTCACTTTCAGTTTCGTCTCTTTGTATTTTGGCAAATTTTAAAGATCGTTTCTCTTTGTTTCTAAGTTTAGCTTTCAATCTAGATCTTTGTTTGGAGTTTCTCTTCTTGCGTAAGTTTCTTCTTCTTCTGTTTCTATTCTTGTAGTCCAAGTCCCAATCTGGATCATCATCATCTTGAACTTCTTCTCCGTCTTCTTCGTCTTTTTCAGGCTCGTCGATATGTTCGATAAAATCATTCCATGAGTTGATGGTCTTTCCGTTCTGTTCCAAAGTGAAAGCTTTTACCTGGTGGATATCAACAGCTTCGACCAAATCTCCAGTGGCAGCACCGAATCCCAAGTATCTTTCTGTTGGCAAATGAACGTCTTTCAAGGAAAAGCAGTTCTTCCATTCGTCGTTGTAGTTGTAGTCCAGCGACAAGTACCCGTCTTCCACTGTATGAATCAGCCTAGCCTTAGTCCAACCTTGCCTGGTATTGTATAGCGATCTGGCAGTGCATCCACCGAGCTCATTGGCTTTCCCATCGTTGGCCTTGTCGTAATGCGTGACACCATCACCGTTCATGACAGAAATATAAGGAAACACGGGTCCTCTTCTTGCGTTTCTGTACGTGTCAAAGAACACACCGAGCCCGTTGAACTTGTCCTCAGCACCGAACACTGGACCCATACTTAGCGGTCTGTCTGTGAGGAACAACGCCATTCCATCACCTTTGAGCTGGTTGATCTTCGCTTCACCGTGGATGCTGAAGTTGAACTCAATCTCAAAACCCTGCGCATTGAAACTGTTCTTGGTGAATATCAATCCTGACTGGTCTTTCTTTTCGCTGGTCAACCTGACGTATTCCCAATTCTTGATAAGCGTGTCGCCATTGACTTCCCAGTGCTCGGACTTGAGTGCTGTTTCCAAGTAAGGTCTCTTCAGCTCGAGGCTGGTGATGTACTTGCGCTCGATGTCAGAACCCGAGTTGGCAGCACCGGCCAACAAATCGTTGATTTCCTCGTTGGACAATGCATTCTGTGATGAGGAGGAAGTGTTGTTCGTGGCAAAATGGTCGGAGGGAGAACCGCTACGCCAAAACAAGAGGTAGAGCACCAGCAGCACAGTTAGGGACAGTAGCGCCTGCAATGGTCGGCTCCTCTGCAGCGTCTTGAGAGCAGACATCGCGAGGCACTTAGCGGTGGAGAGGTTTGAGCTGGGGCCAACGCTAATTTTCGATTGTATTTTTTTCTCAATTAACGAATAGAGAGAGGTGCGACGTGGACGTACCGGACACAATAACAAAGAAAAGAAGCTGTATTTATCTGGAGCTACACTAGTTTGGCTCTGGCAAGGACTGGGCGTACCAATCACAAAGTCACACGGTGGTCATATTGTGCGAGGTGCTGATCTCCAATTCGCCACTTCTGGAGACGTGTAAGGAACAGCGCACGTGATAGAAGTTGAACTTGGACTGGTGTCTCTCCTCTGCTATCAGCTGGAAATCCTGTTGCAAACTCACTGGATCCATGAGCTGTGCATAAAGAATTGGGATCCCGCATCTGGGTGTATCAGGACGGAAGAAATCAGAGGTTACGACCAGCTTGGCCTTGAGAAAACAGATGAAAAGCTGAAACATTTTAGAGACAAGCAAGTTGACCTTTAAATCTCCTCTGTTGTTCAATCTCTAGAGCAGGATGCCGTTCGAAACAAGGACCTTCATTGAAAGTTTCTGTAATTTGATCAATTCTCGAATTCACCGATATTTGTCCCTTTGTGACTTTTGTTAAGCTTGGTTTGAACAAATCGTCCTATAAAGATGAATCAAACGACAATGTTAAGATTTTGGACGACAATGACAGAAACTAGTGGAGATGGTAGACCTAATGGGAAACAGCCAGGCATTCAATTGTCCTTATATCAGACGTTTTGTAGACTCAATACTTCAATATATATGGAAGTAGCTGTATAATAAAGAAACTGTCAATTCTGAACCCCTCAGCTAACTGGTCTGTCCAACGATTAATGATTTTCAAGTCCAACTCGTTTGAATTTACTCATATTTTTCCGAATAAAATCTGTCGTTCTGATATTGATGGTCTTCAAGTCCAAAACTAGTTCAATTCCGGTCGAATTTAGTGCTGTGGTGTTGCCAATGTCCAATTCACAATCGTAACCAAGCAAAAAGTCCATTTGTCTCCAATATTTTTAACTCAACGTCTTGAGTGATCAAAGCCGAATATTTCAAGCAAAGATCAACCCAGTTTGATGTAATCAACAGGTAATCCCCTCGGATCTAAAGCACATTGACTTGTGGATTGGGGTGTATATCTCAATGTGTAGTTTATTCATAGAATCGATAATAACAGAATCTAAAAGTGATCTGGCTGAATCTAGACATATAGTAACAGCTTTAAGCACTTCAACTTGTTTAAATTTTAACTTGGGTGGATAGTCAAGTTCAGAAGACACTCTATCATCAACTTGGAACTTGGGCAAATTGTGGAGAAATACCCATTGACTATAAAACTCACTTAAGTCAAGTTCTTAAGACAAGATGCATTCACCAGTGGTTTGCATGAAGATTCCTATAGCCGTACTCGATCAAGAGCTCCAAAGATTGTAGATCCAACTCTTGTCTTTTGAATGTCCAACTGGCAGAGTAAGACTTGCTATCTCCCATAAAATGGCTCATCCCGAGTATTTCTTGCTTTGAAATACTTAAAGCAAACGTAGTAAACCATACCTTTCAAATGATTTGCATTGATGGAGCCGGAGGATGTGATCAAACAATAGTCATCAGCATAGCTCAAGGATAGTGAGTTGAGTGATTATAAGAGTTGATAAAGTGAAGCGTCTAAAACTGTCATTATTGATAAGGCTCAGAAGAGGTAATGGGAGTGAGAAGCGAAAGATTTAAAACATATGGGTTCCCGTTTAAAGACCGGAGAAATTGGAAACTTTTGGAGATTTCTATAGATGGTGATTGGGATTCTCAATTTGGGAACGAGAGGAACTCTGCTCTATATTGTCGCAACTCAAACGCTCGCTCAATGCAGCCCATACAAAAACCCCACAACCTCCAAGTGCATTTGGTGGTCTGCAACCATGTGTACATCGAGCTCTTTCAACTTTGGTGGAGCCACTGCCTCTGCAAACGCGGTCCAGATATTCGGTCTTTCAAACAACAACAATAGTGTGGATCGATTTGGTAGCCAGATACATCAACCCGGATTCCGTGCACAAGCACCCAGCATCAGGGTTTGGAACACCAGCGCCTTCTGGTACACCAATGTTCAATGCTAGATAATCTTTCAACTCCAACGGCAACACCTGGTGGATCTAGAATACCCGGTAGAAAATTGCACAGATGGGCCGACGACGTAATTAATCAAAGTGTTCATGGATAGATTATAGGTAATCGCCTCTTAGCTTGAACTTCATAGTATCATTCTTTTTATAGATGGTAACTAAATCAATATTTCTAGGCAAAGATACTCCGCTAGTGGGCGTACTAGGTTTTTTTGCAAAAATAATTACCAAAAAAAAAAAACACTCATGCTGGGGGTCGAACCCAGAATCTTCTGATTAGAAGTCAGACGCGTTGCCATTACGCCACACGAGCTTCTTATAGGTTTAAAAATTGAGTAGTTTGTTAAGTTAAAGATATTTTTAGAGCGTGTATTGGGGTAAAAATGACCAGTTTCTAACAGGTAATTGGCTCCACTAGCTCAGTCGGTAGAGCGTCAGTCTCATAATCTGAAGGTCGACAGTTCGAACCTGCCGTGGAGCAGTTAATTTCATTTACAATTTTTTTGCTGAGTCACGTGACTTTGTGCTTAGGGTAGCATAGAATACCGTTTTCTCTGCTTCAACTCTTCTATCTTCTCAAACGGGTTGAAGATCCCCACAATGTCTGTACAGTTCTCCCTTAACGTTCTCAAACAATGTATAAACGTGGGCTCAGAAGCCCACCTTCAAAAGTTCTCTGAATTTATGCATTCATTAAATTGCATGGATAAAGCATGCAGCCGGCTAATTGTATTTTTACGATTGAAGTTGTCCCACGTTGTTCGATAGTCCGATTGATCGAGAATTGATTTTGTATAAGAAGTTTTGAGAATGCTCATTGTTCATCGAGTCCCCTGTCCAACTCTACCTGGCGTCATCAATAGATTTACAACAGCCAACAGGAACAATGAGAATCTTTTCATTACTGAGTGGCTTACCATTGGTCTCGATAGCTACTGCAATTCCAGTTGAGCTTTCCAAGCTCTTGGACCAAAAAGCATGGCCTGCCAATGGGGAAGCTGCCACTGAGGAAGTTATCCTGAACCAGACTTTGAAGTCCATCAATTCGCTTTACTTGAATACCACTGCGAACAAGCTGGATTCATGTTCGCGTTGTAAAACCATCTTGGAGATTGGTAAAGCTTTAAGCTATACCAAGCCAGACCTTATTCCTGAAATCTTCACCACTTGGTGTATCGAACAAAAAATTGCATCTGCTGCTAATTGCAAGACATATTACTCTTTAAACACCGTCAATGGCTCCAGAACCGGTACCGACTTCACCAACATGTTGACCTTGATCGATCCATGGTCATTCGACGGTGATTACTTGTGTTATTATAAGATGTCGCAGTGTGAATTGCCTGAACTACCAAAAGTCGATCTGAGTTCTTATTGGCCAGAGAGAAACGAAAGTCTTGTTACTACTGAAGTTGGTAATTCTACTTTCAATGTCTTGCACATTTCAGATTTCCATATCCAATTGGATTATCTTGTTGGTTCCGAGGCCAATTGTACCACAAATGGTATGTGCTGCACTGACCACACTTGGAATAAACACAATGCTTCCGGTGTCGTTAGTGAGGAAATTCTTTCAGGTTTCAAGACTTTCAACTCATACTATGATGATGATTTGGAGTTTGTGCTTGGTCAAGATGTCACGGAGGAGTATCTCAATGAATCAGTGTGGTTACCAGCTCATGAATTCGGTTCTTACAAATGTGATTCTCCAGAACTTTTGATCAATTCGTCATTCAAATCCATTGTTGATTTCCAAAAAGAGAAGAACCTCACTTTTGATTTTGTTATCTTCACCGGTGATATGGTTGATCATGACTTGCTAGAATACACAAACTACCAAATGACTGTTGAATCCCAAGAGATTATCATGAGGGATTTGAAAAAATACTTACCCAATACTCCTGTCTACTCTGTACTGGGTAACCATGACACTTTTCCATATGGTCAGTTGGCTCCATATAGCTCAGGATATCATAACTTGTACGAATGGAATGAAGATCTATTCGCTGATCTGTGGGTTGGGTATGACTGGTTGCCATTTGAAGATTATCAGTCAATCAAGAAGCATTACACTGGGTTCTCCATTATCACAAAACCTGGTTTGAAAGTGGTCTCAATCAACTCCAACACTTACTATCAAAAGAACTATTATTCTTATTGGGATATGGTTAACAATTGGGATAGTTTTGGCACCATTCAATTCTTGATCGATGAGCTTGTGGAATCTGAAGAAAAAGGAGAGAAAGTCTGGATCATCGCTCATATTCCGTTTGTTGATTATGACGCTTTACCTATCCAAGCTGATATCTATAAACAAATCGTTACAAGATTCTCACCAACGACAATTGCAGGTTTGTTCTTTGGTCATACCCATCAAGATCAATTCAACGTGTTGTATGCTAATGACAATAAGACCATTGATAATGCTTTGATGAACACCTGGATTGGACAATCCATCACGCCCTTGCAAGACTACAATCCAGGTTGGAGATACTACGAAGTTGACGATAAAAGTTTTGAAATCATGAACTCGTACAACTACTACACCAAATTGAACGTTACTTTTGATAATTTGGGTTCAGAACCAGTTTGGGAATTCGAATATAGCGCGAGAGACTCATACAAAATTGAAGATTGGCCAGAGACATCACCATTGAACGCAACCTATTGGGCTTTGGTTGCGGAGAAGATCGGTTCTGACAATCAGACGAGACAGATGTATGCTGATTTCAGTTATAGATTGTCTCCAGATAAACCTGACTGTGATGACGGTGATTGTGATGGTATCTCGTGCTATTTGACTTCTTTCAACATCAACGAGTTGAATTCATGTGAATCCGAGTGATTGATGCCAACCAGGTTGAAGCAATTTTTTTTCTCCCTTATAATTCTGTATTTCCTGTTATCTAGAAGCTTATGTATTGATATTTTAACATATATGTCTTTTTTGGGCAACTTAGTTAGTGGGTCACAATAGAGACATCGAGGGTCTTTCCTTTGAAGCGGATGGTAAGTAGCATTGTGCTTAACAATGTATACCAGATTAGCATAATCGTACTTAGGAGGAGGGTCCACTAATTGAGATTCCTAAGACACTAAAGCCCATCAATTTGAACTCCACCTTGAGAAACATCAGTCTCGTAGTCTGAGACCCGCTTCACAGATGGTTTGAATCGTGAGCTCGAAAAAATTCACTCATTGGCAAATCCAAGGCATCAACATTGGCAAAACTGACCCCACAAACTTTTTAACTACTGGGGGAGATGTGATTACATAAGCAGCAGGTTTGCGTAACGTTTCCATTTGTGGATTTTTAGCATTGAGCAAAGGTGGAGCTAAATTAAACCTGTCATGTTTTCAAATTTTGATGGGTGGTGGGATTAACAAGTGACGGGAGTCATGCTGTTTGTGTAGGGTTCATTCCCAACTTTGAAGTGAGGCTGAACCACGTGAATCATCTTTTTCAACCCCTCTGGATCGCTGGAAGTTGTAGCTTTTTAGTTTTAGTCCTATACAACCCACCCACTACATGCTGCCCCTCTATCCCCTCCTTTTGTAGGTCGAGTGAGAACAATCAAGAGAAGTGAGGGCGGCTGTTCAAAAATTATAAATAGTCTTCAAGATCTCACTCAATCTCAATCTCTGATTTGCTTCTCATTCAGAGTGTTGAGCAATCAATAATCAGTGACACAAAAACTAGAAGAAAACACACGACGTGATAATAATAAAACAATGTCATATCAACAAGACTTGGAAAAACAAACAACCCCTACGAGTAATCTAGATACTCATACACATCTTGATGACAATGAAGGTCACGAAGTTTCAAAGGTCTTCACGTCAGGCACAAACAATGAATACGTTACAATTGGAAGAACAAGAGTTTTAAAAACAGAGCTTGTAGAAGCTTTTGGTGGTACTCTGAACCCTGGTGTTGCAGCTCCATCAATTCATAAATTTGGAAACCCTGCTCCCTTAGGGTTATCAGCTTTCGCATTGACAACATTCGTTCTTTCATTGATTAATGCCAGGGCAAGAGACGTTACACATGCAAATGTCGTTGTTGGATTGGCTATTTTTTATGGTGGTTTGATTCAATTACTTGCTGGTATGTGGGAAATTGCAGTTGAGAATACTTTTGGTGGTACTGCTTTAGGATCGTATGGCGGATTTTGGATGGCTTGGGGTGCTATTCAAATCCCATGGTTTGGTATCAAAGATGCTTATGATGATCCAAAGGAACTGGCCAATGCAGTTTCCTTTTTTTTGCTTGGTTGGACTCTATTCACATTTATGTTGATGATTTGTACAACAAAGTCAACAGTTGCATTTTTTTCATTGTTCTTCTTCCTTGAGATTACATTTTTATTGTTGACAATTGGTGATTTCACAGGTAATAAGACAGTTACTAGAGCTGCTGGTGCTTTTGGTATTATTACAGCTTTGGTTGCATGGTATAATGCATTTGCTGGTATTGCAACTAAACAAAATTCTTACATCACTGCCAACCCAATTCCTTTACCAGGTTCAAAAAGACTGTGAGTATGTTAATGATTGCAACTACAGCTGGCCCTGGCGCTGGTTGATTAATATTTATTTAATTTATAATGCTTGAGTACTGATTGATCTATATCTTTAACAATGTAACGATTTTATGATATTTTTTTTTTTTATTTTCCCTAATTTTGATACTATGAAATACTAGTTTCTTGGCTTTCTGTAAAACACCGGCGGTGATTGTTTTGCATCATGTGGTGGAGCACCTGTCAAAACTGAAGCTCTGATCCCTTTATGTTCCCAGTACGCGTTGATTTCAGTTATAACTCAATATTACTAATTATGAAGGTCTTCATTTGTTTGGCAGGGAAGTTCGCGCCAGAATGATTCGCTGCGACGTTAGCAAAAATTTTAAGCTGCTGATGATTCATCAATTATTCACCAGCAGCCAAATCGCCTGATCAGTACTACATGACACACGATTATCAATAATGCTGAGCCCACCACGAAGCTCTAAAAGGAGCTTTTTTTGGATTGATCAGCGCAGACAGCTAGCTGCTAATTTCAGATTGTCTCTTTGTGGAAACAAACAAACAAACAATTAGACGACATCTACGTCATGGCAATGTTCACTGAAGAACACTAAGGAGGCATGCCTTTGAAGTGAATAATTAATGTAGCTAGCTAGCTAATTCTCTTGGTATTGCGCCAGTGCCCCCCC
>JAJLXG010000068.1:0-12804 GCA_030571235.1 Wickerhamomyces sp. yHMH26
GTTTTTGATTGGAGTTTATAGAGACGAAACGTGGTTTATTATCTCAGATTTTGTCATAAAGTTTACGTTCGGAGATCAAAGCGTGTTTCGCGGGATCCATCATCTGCAGGTTATTTACTACTTTTTTTTTCTATAGCCGGGTAAATTACAAAAGTGGAAATTTGACACCTGATCGAAATAGCTTGTAAAGAATTAGGTGCATGCTCAACGAAATGCCTGTTATTTTAAATTAAGACACTTACAACTACCATAATACCTCCCAAAAATGAGAGATTGATACTAATCGATTGGTGATGAGTCTGTTCTTTTATAGACTGAACCTGAAGTATTGAAAGCTAATATTATAGATTTGGGACCAGAAGCCAGCTAGCAATGCCTGATGCCTGAGCCTTTGATTCCTAACTAGCCAGTTCGACCTCTCACTAGGACGTCCGGGTAACTATAGTTTCTTGCCGTTCTATTTGATGTTCCGACAGCCTTGCGTGAAAGTTACTTTAACTCAAAAAAAAAACAACAGATACGGGTCTTGAAAAACTGATCTGTTCATATGACGTATACTATAGTTAAACTGTTCTCTCCCAGACTGTTTCAGATAACTTCAATAGCTATGATACTAATTGATCTTGTGGCGGTCGGTTCAACTTATCTTATTACAATTTTGCAATAGACTTTTAGGCCCGTTTTTGGATGATTCGCGATTTTAGCAAGGTCGATCACCTCTTGCATGAACAACTAACCCAGTTAGGAAATTATCAAGATTTCTATGCAATCATGCGTGCAGATCACATTGTTTGAGGGACTGAATTATCAACCTCAAGGTCCAGGTTCTTAATTTTTATCGCTAGAAGGGCTTGTACAGCGGCCTCCATGGCGCCAGGCTATAAAATCAAGAAAGGGTACTCTATACTTATACTGTTGAGGGAGTCGCTGGTCTATTTCATCCTGACTGTTCTCCCTTGTGCTATTTATATACCCTTCATGGGCGTTGACGGAACGCGGGTTTTTACATGTTAGAATATAGTGCGTTAGTGGCAAGTGCTCGAACATGCAAGATATTCGTAGTACAAGGTACAAGTATTCTTGTGCCTTTCTTTGCTCTATACCTCCTACTGTTTACACAAAGGAGATTTTCGGGCTGTAGTTTCTCAATATGGTATTTACTATTATAGAATGTTGATCCAATTTACCTAATTTGTCAAGCTGGCCGCACATCATGTAATGCTGTGGGAAGCTAACTTAGCGTAAATAGAAGTCCAGGCAGGATGTAAGAATAATCAATTGATGAACTTTGTTTTAAAGAAAGCACATCAACAAGTTAAAACGTCACAGTACATCACAGGTACCTCTCGATGTATAAAATATCAGTGAATATGATTCTCGAGCATTTAATCTTGACTACTGAGATTACGTTATATACCCAATCAGTATTCAGCAAGCGTCAACTATAGTACATATTGGCGGCTATGATTCTGAAATAGACATGTAGTTGATAGATATCTTCTGTCAAAAAAGTCGCTCAAGCTAAAACTTGGACGTCGATAATCCAAGAGGTGCTTGTGGTTATTCGTGAGTCCCAACACTGAGACATTTGAACAACCAATACTGTACGGAATAGCACCTACCATACGGGCGATCGACTGTGCCCCATAAAGACCAGCCAACGTCAACGACGTATGCCATGATGAATTATACAGTGAATATACAGCTCTACTCGAACCCGCCAGTTGTATTATTACCGATGTGCACTAGCTAGTGTTCAATTTAATTCAACACATATTTTTCCCTTTGTGAGTAGCCCAACTTTTCCATCTTCTGTTATCTAATGTATCAACCTATTGATAATATGTGGATGCTGGGCTGTTGAGCCTCTGATCAGTGTACTATACCCAATACTATCAATAGCTGGACTAATATTAACAAGATGAAGTTTCGATCATGGACTAGCTTGAGACACGTATACACCCGGGTTGTACAATTGGTCATATGTAGACGTGGAGTATTAAAATATCTGGAGTTGACCTCAGAGGTGTATGAAGCATAAAGCACATCATTAGGAACAGCTATATCTTAAACCAACTTCATACGGAACACTAATTTATCGAGTCTTGCCCATGAAAATCAAACGCTTGGCCATGTTTTGTTTTTTGCCCAGGGTCAGACTATTTAGAGAGACTAGCTTCCAGAAGTGGCCCCAGCCATCGCTGTACATCTAGTCCTTCAGCGTTTCTGATAAAGGGTGGAAAGAACAGTTGCTCACAAATTGAGAGAAATCGATACTTAGCAGCTGTTCGGAAAACTGGTCTACAGCTGGAAAGTTTTACACTTGCACCCTTAGAGTGATGCCTTAATACTGTACTTTCAAACATGGATTCTTTGATTCTGGCCTCCTTTGAGATGGAGATGATAGCTTTGCGAACCAGATCTTGGTGTTCTTGTAACGGCAGGACTTACTAAAAGCAGTCATTGAAGCACCTCATGGATCTATATAGTTAGTCCAGGAGGTGGGTCGGTCCCCTATCTACCTAAGAATTGGAAATGCTACACAATCTCTGCCTGCCACCTTTGTACGCCACTATTCTACTGAATCGAGCCCACACGCTATGTCAAGCTTTAGTACTGCTCACACTGTTATTACTGTTAGTGATAGACCAGACCAGACTGATATACATAACAACACGGTAGTACCTCATCTCAAATTCCCATCTAAGACTGCTAACTTGGTATATAGCCTGCACTGCGTTGTTAGGAGATGAAATTATACACAACGATAGCTAGTAGGCAGGACATATGTAAAAGAGATTGAGATCCACTTGGCGTAACAAGTTGCTGCGAAATCTATGTGCAATAGGTGTATATCAGTTTCTTTTAGGAAACCAACTTAAGGAACGACAACCATTTTGGTCTAGTGAGGAGAGAATTAAGTTAAAGTTCAACAAGAAGATCACTTCAAATCTTTGCTTTTTAGCTTCTCTTACTGATGTTGTCTGATAGTTGGAACCCCCGTGCCCGTACCAGGGGAAAAACGTTAAGGATTGAGACGAATTTTAACGTTGTAAACGATCTTTCGAGCTAGCCACCCTTGTAAACTGTCTTACTGATCGGAGGATTTGTTGGAACTGGAACCGAAACACTAGCAGAACAATCCTTAGCTGCTTAGTAGCAATAGGAGGATTGGCATGGCTTTCAGTTTTGGAGCCACTACTTAGTTGTATGTCGATGTATTTAGTAATTAATGCAGGTTGGGGAGTAAGTGATTCTATTGTAAGTTAAATAAAGTGTGTGCCTACAGCGCGTCATAGAGTTGAAGCGGTGAAACGGTGAGGCTGTGAAGCTGCCCAGGAGGTGCGATAACAGAAGACCTGGCACGGCTGCGTGGGTCTCGTTGAGGGAGTTCTTTTATCTCATGGGCAGATTTATCCGAGTAATGGTGAATTGACTATTACGGGCAACCTAGAGAAAACTCATGTATGAGGTGGAAGTGATATTCAATCCAACCAGCTGGCACTAATGCCTTGATTAACCACGCTCAAGGATTGGGTGCTTTAGCACCATGTTGTCATCGCTAGTGGCCCCATCAAGGAAGGTTTGTGCGCGCTGATCTTCTGTGAAGGAAAGCTGTCTCGCCTGAGAGCAAAGTGTACTGCCAATCGCGTGACTTGTGGAAAATCTAAATTAAAGCCCCAAATTAAGTGATCAAGACCCAGTTGTTGCTTCACGTTTATCATAGGAACACCTCTCAAACCAGAGTGACCTCCGTGGCGTTATTATTGAACATTCCCAGGAACAGTTCCAATTTGCAGAGGAAAAATAGATCACGGTAGATCCCCCTTCGGGCGACTTCTATTGCACCAGCCAATTATGATCCTTGTCTATCACTTAAAAAAGATTGCTGAGGTAGTCGCAGAGTTACACTAGACTGGACCGGGGAGGGGGTACCTACCTACATTGCTCTCAAAAAAAGAAAAAGACTGTTTCTTCAAGCCAGTTGAAGACTTTATAACCCTGATGAACTAACTCTTAACTCAAACCACCATGAAACCAAAAAAAAAAAAATCACGCGTAAACTAATAAAACCAAATGTAACCAAGATGAAAGATGATCAATGTAATTTTCAAATCTCCAAAGATCTCTTTCTTAAACTGTATTCAGACTCCACTATTGTGTTGAACTCTAAATCGACCAAGTCTCCATCCACTGTGTGATGGAAACTCTGAGGGGCAACTATTCTCAGTTTCTCCAATGAAACTCTGCTTTTGGCCTCAGCAAAATTTGGCAATCTGAATATCCTTGAAGATGAACGACGATGCGAAGAAGCTCCGTCAGATTTACCTATTTGTGGATTCATTGGAGAGGAAATACAAGAACTTGGTGGAGTCACAATTGTAGTGTTAGATGATGCATCACTGAAAGTTGCAGATTCTGTAGTAGATTCGGAAGATGTCGACGAGTTTCTACTTGCAACAGGCGTAGAACACATTGAGGATGGAGTTTGCGGGTAATGACTGGATGGTGGCGTAGTAGAAGGGAATGAAGATGTCGTTGGTGTAGCCAATGATTGCTGTTTTGAATGAGAGTGTACACGATTCAACTCTGCTGAGTATTGATAAATAGCATGCAGTGTTGGATTGGCAGCCATGTCATCAGCTTTGCTGAAGTATCTATTCTTGAGGGACGATGGTGGCTCATTGTCTCTAATGATTGTGAGCATAGTACCCATCAGTTTGGTGAGCTTCGCATTGTTGTTTGTCGTGGTCTTGTAATGAATAAACTCATTATCATTAGCAAGATTCAATGCACTGGTCATTATCAAAACAGAACCAATGGAGATCTGTGAGATTGAATAGTTGAAAGTTACCTTGGTATAGAATTGCATCAACTGACACAAATAGTTGGAACCGTATTTGATACTGTTAATCAATTCAATGGAAGCGACATCGGAATTCAACTTCTCTCTCAACATCAAGTCAACAAATGAATTGTGATCAGCTGAACCAACTTCCCAATCAAGTGACTTCAAAATATGTGATTCCATTTCAACAAACAAGTTCTTGGAGTAACAATTACAACAAGTAGCTCTTAAAAAATCTAGCGTTGGAACTTTGTGCTTTGAATCCGAAAACTTGGATGCCACCCATAGAGCAGTCAGACCCAATAATTGAAAGTGATCCTTTCTGACGATTCTTAAGGAACAATAACGGTCAATGATGTTGATTGTAAGGAAAAAAGTTGAATTGGAAAGCTTCAATCTACTGTGAACGTCCATGAGAAAATCAAACAGCACGGGTCTCATTTGTATGTTGATCTCTGGTTGAACACTGATAAGATCCGGGTTCATCTTTGTGTGTTCTTCAAGACCTGTAAGATGATCGAATATCTCTGATGAATAATTTTGTAGGCAGCGGTTGTGAGCTCTCTGCTCCATGGATCTAACTCTAGGGTTAGAGGCAGCAATTCTTGATATAGCTCTTCTCTTCACAGCAAGTGGTGTAATGGAAGACATGTCTAGTTTTTGAGTGATGCAATATGAAGATGTAGATAACGGTAGCAACGAAACTCTGAGAATATTATGTGAATGATGATGGTATTGCCGGCTTATATGAGTAGAAGACAATGTGATTGAATGTTGTAGAACCAAAGAAGAAAAGTTCGATAAAGAGGAAAGAAAATATATATATAGCCAGTAATATAGTGAAAAGGTAGGGCCTTGTGGGTATAATTTTTTTTCTTGTTGATGTGGTGATACTCTAAAACTTTTCTTTAGGGTAAGCCAGATAGGTCAAATGAAAAAGAATCAGGGCTAAAAACAAGCAAATTATTTTCAATAGCGATGGGAATATGAGGAAACAAGACGACGAGCTTTGCAGACCGAATCTTTGATGGAAATTAATGGCTCTGTTGAGGGGAGAAAGACAGGAGACAAGGCTAAATAAGTGAATAGTAACCTTGTCCTCAAAGATGATGTGAGGAAGTGAACAGTGTTGATGGGATGGTACTGGACTATGAAAAGTCAAGGATGGCAAAGAGATTGACTCTAGGGAAGGTAAAAGAACAAAAGAGAGATGCTTTGACAGATCCACAATTTGGTTATAAAATGGGAAAGGTTGAATATTTAAATCAATCTCAAACTTTCCGTCCACTTGTTTCGAGTTTTGGTGTTTCTTTTCCAGTTTGTTTCAGTCCCTGTCTTTCAGGTCCATAGTCTCATTTACTCTTCGGTGTTGCTCTTAATTTCTGTGCATCCAGGTGCGGGAGGATGCATTCTTCTGCTAGATCTTGTTCATGAATCACAACTGCACCTGTGGACTGTGAAGTGTGGACTTTTTTTCTCTCCTGGAAAGGTGAGCAAGTCCTTCTAGCTGTGGCCATCTGAATTGGAGTCAGGGGGCGAAAATGGCTACCACCGGCGCGTTGCAGTTGGTACGAGAGCATCAAAGAGCATCTACATGAAAGCTGACCACAGGCGCCATGTACATTGAGTGTTCACGAGAGTTAATAGTTAGCACAGTACGGAAGAGTCTATCGTAGAAATGTAAATCCAGCTAGCTCTTGTCGTTCGTTTCAAATGACGCTAACTTTCCACGGAAACCTCTAGGGCATAAGGTGTTGTTGACGTCGACACATTAATTTTAGTTTGGTGGATTTTCTGGAGCAGCTGCTGGTGGACGTTCTACGTAATTTCTTAGGGTTTGATCAACGGTTACAGGTGGTTACCCCTTTTTAAATTCGGTTCACACAACATGGCGGGTGTGTACAACAGCAGTACAGCAGCTCAACTAACTCAATACAATCGAACTTAAGCCGTGCCTCTGCCAAAAGGTTTCAAACTGAAGGCTCCAAGCTGACGGCTCTCCATTTGTAACATGCAATTCGAAAACCTCCCAGAAGAAGATGTTTAAGTTGGTTCGTTCCTTTAAAGGAAATTTGGATGATCTGAGTGTTCCCCGACACAAGTTCTCTCTCTATGGATTTCATCCATGATCAATCCATGGGAAAATACAGTTTGTCATAGACTAATGAGTAACAGCTCAAAAATATACTTAACAAAACGCGAGTACTATGGGGACAGCAACAATTTTTTTATTACCAGAGTATGCCGGACAGCTCATATGATTAAGGTCCTTGATTGAATCGAAGAATGTATACTCCACTCTAGCATTCGTTTCATCTCATGAAAAATCAATATCTCGCATGCTCCATCATTATATTGTTGCCTCATATGAATCATTATTGATAATAGAATAAGCAGTCAACTCTTGATAGTTGAAATACCCTATGCCAATGTACGTGCGGACAATATGATTGAGATCTGACAAAGATATTCTACAACATACCCATTTGTACTGGAATAGGGTTCAGTAATTGTTATTGACTGATGAATTCGTTCATGGTGCATTAAAAATAAGATGGTACGTGGCAGTACTTCCACCGGAGAACTCAAGATACTAATTTCAAAGGCTATTTCTCGTATTATTCATGCTTAAAATCCCTGAGGATTATGGTATGAGAATACTAT
This sequence comes from Wickerhamomyces sp. yHMH26, assembly GCA_030571235.1. NCBI lineage: Eukaryota > Fungi > Ascomycota > Saccharomycetes > Phaffomycetales > Wickerhamomycetaceae > Wickerhamomyces > Wickerhamomyces sp. yHMH26. The sequence goes on from JAJLXG010000068.1 coordinate 7,514, forward strand.
TTTAGTAGATCATCGGACTCTTAATAAAACTGTCAGCTCATAAACCATCTACCCACCCATTCAGTAAAAGTTGCCATTTACCATTTGGTGATACTGTTGACTGAATTGGGATTGCAGCAACTCATTTGTTGGGAGATAGTGCAAGCAATTCACAAAACACGATCGATTAGCTCTGTAGACAGGGTATAACATGCTGAGGAACATTCACTGGCGGGCACACACTGGCCGGGGCACATCCTGCTCTTGAGTGGGCAAATAAGATCATCTCGAACATTGAGGAACTCAATAGGATGATTGAAACAGGATACCATGGAGACGATGTCGATATCCTCACACCTTTTCTGCCCCTGGAAGCTAGGTGGCAACGGGTAAATGAATTGAGGATCGGTACGCTAGGGCGCGCCGCTTACTGCAAACCGGCCTAGCAGATCAGCCTAGGGATCAGTAACAGTTACAGCTGTATGAGGCTGTGGGCACAAATCGGCGTGAGTGTGTGTGATCGCTAATACTGGTAGAGAGCCTTAGACAGCCAGAACAGCTGGAGGCTATGATTTGTCTGTCTTCAGTGATAAACTCAATGGAGGCCATACCAGTACCTCTACAGATAATAGAGAACCAGCAGGTTTACCAATTGGTTCAATCAAAGCTGGTCATGTATCATTGAATGAAGGTCTTGAGCTGGGGTCAGGGTCAGTTCAGTTATGCCGTCAATAATACCAGCTTTCAGGTATACGAGAGCTTTACGATCGCTGCAGTTTAATCAAGGGATTAATAAAATACAAGTCTAATTAACGGCTGCCCTCAAATTGGCAAGCGAGCACACCCAAGATTCCAGGTGGTTCTTTTTTCTTGACACTTTGGCGACAAGCTGCTCCCATTTTAATGGGAGTCTGTTACCTCTTATTGCCAATTTCAGGGTGGAAAGCTCGCTGTTGCCACATCAAAAGGGAACATAGTGCGACATTTTGATACAGAGAGACACTACCATAATTTCACCCGTCAATAGTCGATGAACGTGTATATAAATAATAGGTTGATGTCGATTGTCTCAACTTGAGTGCCTTTAGGTTCCTTCTCTTTGTCTTATTAACTTTGAACGCCTCCATAATCTAATTCATCAGTGTGGTACTTAGAAATAAGGCCGATCGTGCTCAATCGGAGGATAAAATATACGTCCATTAACGTATTTGATAACTACAGTCTGCCAGTGCGGCAAATAATAGTGGCCTTAGTTGATAATAATTTTTATACCCCGCGGCAGTAGTGTTACGTATGGGAACTTCATTGGGCAGAGCTAACCTATCCTTGTATATCAATAATAGTTGGTACCGATTGTAGCGTGCGAGTGATTGATTTAAGGTTAGTACCTGTAAACTACAAATATACTTCGTTTACAACTTGGTACATCGCTATGTGGTATAAAGAATCATTTAGACAGTTGTCAAGTTCAGGGCGCTTCTCATGAGACGCTTGTTGTGGGGATTAAACCCAAATCAGCTGTGCCAGAAATTGAGATAGGATCATAATCTTATAGGTCTTCCACCCAATTAATTTTTTCATCAAAGTCGTTTATGAATGTCTTCCACGCCCACCAGCTCTAATACCCAAATATACTTGAATATTAATCGAATACCTTACGAGAGTGTTGTGAATATATTCAAAGAACCTCTTCAATTCTTACAACTTAATGACTTCATGCGAGCACACCTGTTGAATCAGAATTCTAGTTGGATGTATCCTCTGTTTATTTCAGCTGATGTAGTCTCTCAGACAATCCCATGAGCACGCCAAGAGATACTGTAGCAGAACATGGAAGAACTAGACAGATTGAGGGGAATATCACAAAGTTGAGGTACAGTGCCTTGGTGACCAACGAGTGGGCTCTCCCACTGGTATTGAAACTCCAACGGTTGAACTTAACTAAAATCCTGTCTCGACTGTTAGATCTTGAACCTTAAAATTGACGGATAGCCAGTGTACGTGCACTTCTAGGCTGTCTGCAGGATTGTTATAGAGGCTGGCCAGTGCTTAATATGCATAGGGCTCATATTCATAGACAGCTGATACAACCCGCGACGTTCACCATAATCACCAGGAAGTTGCCCGTTGCACAAGTCTTGAAATGCCAGCCTCACCATTTCGGTAACCGGATACGTGGTGAAGAAAAGAGAGCACTTTGAAAAGAACCAGTTCGTAACAGTTCCCCGTTCACCCTAACGCCCCATCAGTATTTATCTCGGTTTATTAAGGCTGTTGTTGTAGGTGTACAGGCATTGCCAGTTAGAGGAACACAGCAGGAATATGTCTGAGTTCAAAAGTTGATTGAACACTGTGGAGAATGGATGTTCACTTGATCTGTGACAAAAGTCTACCTTCCAAAAATTATCCTAATCGAGTTATTACCCCGTTTCAGCACAGTATTTGAATTATTTGCATAAGGGCCCTATTGTGCATGAGGAAGGGAAAACATACATGCACCGAAAGATTCGTGGACTTTAGTTTCAAGAATATGGAGAAAAAGAGACTTCCACTTGACATTGACGAGACCCAAGTCGGCCTGAATCAAGGAAGTAGAACAAGCGAGATGTTTCTCAAATCTAATCTAAGGAGAGAGACATGGGCACAGCGAAAGCACTTAAAAATGGTGCAATAGAGTTTGACAACCGATGAACAGCTTTCGCGTACGTCAGGCCAATAGGGAACACCTAGCTGAATTAATAGTAGGTTCAATAAAAGAGGTTAGCATGCATGAGGAAAACCAGCTAATTTTAGCTGTTAAAATCGCGAAGTTGTTATAGGGGAATAGGGGAAATAACAGTGGCGTGACGTGGCCAATCGTTGCAATTGATTCTTCTTAGTTAAACTAGGTTGATGTCCAAGTCGTGCAGAGATGTAGTATAGCCATGGCTAGTAGCTCACGAGCAATGTTAGATTGTGATTCAAAAGAATAGCCCCAAAATGAATAATTTTGGAAAATTTCATCAAATAGATTTCCCTTTTGGGTAAAAATCAAAGCCAAGCCTCGCGTCTTTGCAAGTCTTCCCGAGTCTTTCAAAGTCTACAGGTAATCGCTAGGACAGATTTTTTTTTCTTAGTCTGTTTCGCGAATTTTTTAAATTGGTCTTGAACAAAGGTTTTCTTTTATAAGCGACTACTATAGCAAACGAAGTATAGTTTATCACGTTGCCTCACGCAGGATGGCGAAGAGAAAAGCCAAAACTTTGGATAGAAGTGGGAAGAACAACGAATCACATGATTCCAATCTGAAGAAAAATACATTTTTGAACGACTACAAAGGATTCCATGCAGTGTCCTCTTCGGTAGAGCTTGATACAGTAGATATCGATGAGATCACTTCAAATGAGTTTTTCGAAAGATTCATCAGACAAAGAAAGCCAGTAATCATCCAGGGCATTATACCTGATCTTAATGTTCAAGACCTATCCCCTGATAACATCGTTAAAACATTGGGTTCGGATGAGTTACTTCTTGTTGAAAAAAAGTTCAGAGGTGGCTTTGGGTCTGGTACAAAAAGGATCAAGAAGACGTTTGGTGATTTTATGAATACCCTTCTTAGTGAAGAAGATGCAGACGATTACTATTTGACCACTCAATATGCTGAAGATGATCCAATTGAAAAGAATAACTCACAACAAGTTCTGGCAACAGCCTTAGACAAGACCAAGGATGATTCTGAAAGTGATAGCGATGAAGATTTGGGAGAATTAGACCTTCAAGTACAAAAATTACTGGGTGCTACAAGCACCATCATGTCTGACTTCTCTGATAGTGACTCAATTGATTTTAGCGATGTTCATGATGACTTTGACGGTTCAGATACAGGACAAACTTTTGAGAAAGATGGCGATGAAGCGACTGTTGTCAGTGAGGATGTCTCTGGTGAGCCTTTGAGAATAGATGAAGCAGTTAGACGAGTACATGAGTTAGTACAGAAACCGTTAACGAATCTGGTTAAAATAGGGTCTCTGCCAATAGAGCCATTTTTGATGAGTAAATTAACACCTCAACAAATCAATCTATGGATAGGCTCTGCACAATTGCAGGATGAGCAGAATGGCTTCAAGATCGATAAGCACAAAAAAGATCTTGGTCTGGGGAGAAGGATTTTTGGTGGTGGATCTTCTTCTGGTCTTCATCATGACCATGCAGATAATTTATACATTCCTATTAAAGGTCACAAGAGGTTCACCATTTTCTCCCCAAAAGATGCCAACAAGATGTACACTGTTGGTGACATCAATCGTGTTCACGAATCAGGTATTATTGACTATTTAAATAATGATAATGCACCAGGTTGGAGAAAAATGAGAGGCGATGGTGCCATCATAACAGAGATTGCAAAATGGAGGCTAGATAATGATGAGGGCGATCTAACGACCGAAGAGAGAGAGCAGCTAATAGAATCAATTCAAAAAGAAGAAGAACATTTGGAAGAGCTTGAGAATAGTTTGAATGATGATACGATTCCTAAAGTGAAGAAAGATCCTCCATCGTTTTCAACCATACCTGCCTCTATTGTACACTTAGACCAAATCGCAGATACCAAACTTCGTTCTAAGTTGTGGAAATTCGGCCAAACTAATTGGCCTGAATTTTTCAATGCTTCAAGAATCACGGTCAACTTGAAACCAGGTCAGATGCTTTACTTACCTGCTGGTTGGTTCCATGAAGTAACCTCATATGGGGATAAGACGAAAAAGCACTCCAAAGTCCATATTGCCCTGAACTATTGGTATTCACCTCCGAATGATGGTGAATCGGTCTACAGTGATACTTATTGGCCTGAGGACTACCTAAGAACAGCAGAATCTTGTAAATATTTTGCAAGATCCTGTGATCATTATAATGATTTATGAACCCAACTATTTATTTAATACAAAAGCCCTTCTCAGAATCATGTGATATTAAGAAAAAAATATTAAAAAGGTCTAACATCCGAACATTTTTAGTGCCATTTTCTGCTGAGTAACTTTCGGTCTGAGATTACGTAGTTTGACACAAAAAAACGTGGGACAAAAGCGACTCTTTTTTCAGCCGATTTTAATTTTTCAGGCGTAATTCCTGATCACGTCAGTGATTTATCATTTGATTATCATCCACAAATCACACAATAGGCCGGTCCTGTTATCTTTATCCAAAAACGAGAAATTGCGAAAATGTTGCAACCAAATGACCAACTTCGGTAACTCAGTTTGTAGAATCATTTTCTTTCATAGAAGGCGCATTATCTACACTCGAAGTTATCGGTAACACCTTTGCAACCTTATCTT